>JABASF010003186.1:0-11238 GCA_019776145.1 Harlomillsia oculata
ACAAATAACTGGGAAAATACAAGTCTCCTCCAACAACTACATACTTACTCGAACGAATCTCCAATTGCAATTGCTACGAAAACGACGAAAGACGAGAAAACCCTAAAGTTCCAAGGAACAACACGTACAAGTACAACACTAAAAACACAGAGAACAACGGAGGAATATAATATAAAATATACTGTGCTAAAGCAGCGCAGACGCAGATGGAGACGCAGATGGAGAAGGAGAAGGAGAGACACACACAGACCAAGTACACAAGTTGGAGTTTTTTTGTGTGTGCATTTCGTGCATTTGGTGCATTTGGTGGCGCCATCTGTTTTAGGGTTTTTAGATTGTAAACTCAAAGAGGGGTTCCAGTTTCAGTTTCAATTTCAATTTCAAGTTTCTCAGACTTTTTGCGAGGTGACAAGTGACAAGCGTTTTTGGTTGGGTTCGTTTCGTTCTCGTTGCGTTCGTCGAAAATTTAGTTTTTAAAAAAAAGTACAAATAAAAGTAATATGGAGGAAATGGACAATAATAGTAGTGAGAATTATAATAACTTTTCAAGCATAGTTGTAGTTTGGCTAAGGAAATCGTGGTTGATGTTAGGGGAAATGAGTTCTTTTTTAGTATTGGACTTGGAAAATGTCTCAAAATTATACGAAACGGTGTTGAATTCGTTAAAATTGTTGACAGTTGGTAACGTATTGGATTGGGTGAAATGGAATTGCGACGGAGTGCTGAAACTTGGATTGCTTGTGGCTGCTGCGTTTCAAGTCGTTTGTCTTCTAGCTGCCATGGGAATGAGTTTTGGGTTCGGCGGCGGCGGCGGCGGTGTTTTTGGCTCCATTTCGTCCGTTTTTGTTGGGAGTAACACAGCATCATCCCGGGCACAGTCAGGAGATAATGGACATGGAGGTGCAGGAGGTCCTGGTGGCGGTGGTGCTGGCGGCGGTGGTGGTGCTGCTGGGCCCACCGGTGGAGCTGCACCGAATGGTGGAGGAGGAGGAGCTAATGCGCCACCGAATCCTAACAACAACAACAACAACAGACACCATAATAATAATAACAACAACAACAACAACAACAACAACAATAATAGGCAGCAGGTTAATAGGGAAGTTGAGAATTTTGATTTGGATGCGGCAGCGGCGGGGTTGCATTTGGATTTGGATTTGGATGAAGGCGGGGTCGTTGGTGGCGCGGCGGCGGCGGCGGCGGCAGGTGTGCTGCAGCACCGGAATGAACTTGGACGTGCACTTGCACTTGCAGTTGGAGTTGGAGTAAGAGAGGATTTTCGGGGGCTGGATCTGCATCAGGTGGGTTGCAATTTTGGGTTTTTGCAGGGCTTTCTGAGGGATTTTTAGATAAAATAATTTAACATTTTTTTTTGCGATTTTTAGTGAGATTTTGGATTTTTAGGTGCGATAATCCGTTTTTGCGATTTTGGATTTTTAAGTGCGATAATCAGTTTTTGCACTTTTTTGAATGAGATTTTTTTGAATTTGACAGGATTTTGATTTGTCCGAGGAAAGTGACGCCGAAGACGATGATTCTGAAGGGCGTGACCACGAGGGTGTGGACCTGCAACTGCAGCGGGAACCGGAGTCGGAACAAGAGTCAGAGTCAGAGTCAGACTGTCATTCTGAAGAAATCGAGCAAAATTCAGCACACTTGGGTCATTCACATGCAGACTCGGATTCTAATTCTGACATCGGACTCTGATTCAGAGTCGTCAGGAGGAGGGCCTAACCCCCACCGGCACCGCCACCAGCACTTGCACCACCAGCACGTGTTTTTACAGGATCCCACCGCCGCCGAGGGACACCGACCGCATCAGGAAGTGGTGGATGACGAAGATGATGAGGAGGAGGAGGACGAGGAGGAGGACGAAGATCAAATTTACGAGGACGAGTATGAACAAGATGATTTCTGCGAGTCGTGTGCCGCTGCTGCCGCTGCTGCAGCCCAAGCTGCCGCCGCCGGTGCCGGAGCTGCTAACAACACCGGAAATCAACATTTTGATAGGAACCACCACCAACAACGTGTTGTCAACAGGCATTTCCATGAGCAAAATCAACAACTTTTTAAACAATAACTGAAGGGAAGTTTCCCGTTTCCTATTTCCATTGTCAATGATCTCAAAAAAATGTTCGTTATTTGTAGTTTTTCACGTTACCGTTTATTGTGATTATAGTAATCTTTGCAGTTTTCTTCTTCGAATGTTCCAATTTTTAACTAGTCAACAAAACGAGTTTACATTCAATAAATCTGTGTGTTTTTTTAATTCAAAAGTTGCGAAATGCGTTCGTTTTTGGTAAATTTGCAGTGTTTTTGTCATTTTTGGGCATTTTTCGCCTTTTGGGGCATTTTTCGCCTTTGTTGAACATCTTTTTGGAATTTTTCTTATTTTTTTGACATATTTCGGGAATTTTTCGCCTTTTTTGGACTTCTTTTTGGGAATTTCTGTTGTTGCCATGACAACGGTTCTTTTAACAATTTAATTCTCGTCATTTTGAGCATTTCTTGGTATTTTGGCTACTTTTCACTTTTTATTCATTTTCTTGCATTTCTCAAAGTTTCATTTCGGGCCTCTCTGCTGCTGCTGATTCTGCATCGAAATCTGCATCAAATTGTGCACTTTTCCCGTTGCGCTGCTGGTGCCCGCTGCCACTACTTTCTCCTGCGCATGCACAAGACAAGGCAAGGCAGAAGAGTCCATCCTCTCTCCCCATTTCCGATTCCCGATTCCCGATCCATTTCCACGGCCATCCTCTCCCATCTGCTTTCTCCTTTCTCCGTTGCCTCAGCTGAGCTCATTCTGATTGTCATTCTCTTTCTCATCTCACCTGTCTGTAAGTATCTTCGATGGTAGGAATGTAGGCCTCTTTGAAGAAGGCAAGGCAGAAGAGTCCATCCTCTCTCCCCATTTCCGATTCCCGATTCCCGATCCATTTCCACGGCCATCCTCTCCCACCTGCTTTCTCCTACTTTCTCCACAACTAACTAACCCTAACCCGTGCAGGAGGGGCGTTTGACTGCCGTTCCCCCCGGAGGTATCGTGTGGGTGTGTGGGTGGTACGATGACGTTTCTTGCACTTCTTGTACTCTTTGCTTTCCTTGCTTTCACTGGGAAAAAATAAAGACGGAACGGAACAAGAACAACGGAAGAGAGAAACCCGATCCGCAATTTCGTGGGGACGGACTGTCGACTCTATTCTGTCCTGTCCTGTTCACTGTGTCCTGTGTCTGTGTCTGTGTCGTCACACGTTGTCACGTCTCGTACGTACGTCAGTCACTAAATATTAGCAGTTTTCTGTGTTATTTTTCGCCTCGCATAGTAATTTAATTAGGTGTGGTGGTGACTGCAGGGTTTTGTCGTTGTTTTTTTTTGTGGTTTTGTGAAAAAAGGACTTAACTCACATACTTTTCCTCCATATTTGTCATTTTCACTTCCGTGCGGTTTTGCACAAAATCAGACAAAAAATGACTAAAATCAGTGAAGCAAAATCAAGCAAAAATTGAAAGCTGCAAAAAGTGAAAAAAATCGGTCGTTTTTTTCGGAAAAATCCTTAGTTTTTCTGGAAAGTTGAAAAAATTGTTCTTTGAAAAAATCTGTCTCTTTTATCGAGGAATTCTAACAAAACTTTACATTTTTCTGAAAAGGTGAAAAAAAACGTTTTCCGGTCAGTTTACTGATATGTTGTCATGGCAACATGAAATTTTCGGTGGCATTGCCGCACAATTGTTGAAAATCGTGGCAAAACGGCTCAGAAAACCGTGATTATAGTCTTAAGCGTAACCATGACGAAACCGCCAGGATCGACGGGTGAATCGAAAAGGAGCCGAAAATCCACGTTTTCAAGCCCTTTTTGCCCATTTCCCTTTTCCGAGCCTTTGTGAAAAAATATTATAATAATAAAGCTTTGAAAAACAGTGAAAGTTTTGGGACTTTCTGAACAGTAAAAGTATTCAAATAAGGGACAACGAAAACCATGCCGGAGCAGAGCAACGACTACCGCGTAGTTGTATTTGGTGCTGGTGGCGTCGGGAAATCCTCACTCGTCCTCCGATTCGTTAAGGGCACCTTCAAAGAGGCCTACATTCCTACCATCGAAGACACTTACAGACAGGTGAGATGAGAATGACAATCAAAATGAGCTCAGCTGAGGCAACGGAGAAAGGAGAAAGGAGAAAGCAGATGCCTATGCTTTTTTTGAATTTGAATAACTTTTTGAATTAAAAGTTGGTCATTTTTTAAAAAATTGGGCATTTTTCTCCTCCACAGGTGATAAGTTGCAATAAGAACGTGTGCACGCTTCAAATTACGGACACGACGGGGTCGCATCAGTTTCCCGCGAATGCAGAGGCTGTCCATTACCAAAGGTGTGTGTTTTTGTCTATGTGCACGGTTTTTGGCGGTTTTCTTCACAGGCATTTTTAGGATCGTATTTTCTATGCTTGCCGATTTTGGCCATTTTTTTGACACGGTTTAATTCTTGTTTTGGGGGGTTTTTCGTAGTTGTCAGTTGTCGTGGGCACTGGATAAGTTTTGAGAGCATTGGGGAGTTTTTTGTCATTTTTGGCCGTTTTTGAGGTCATTTTTAGGTCATTTCTAGGGCTGTTTTGGGTCATTTTCCGCGCTTTTTGTGTATTTTTTGCCAATTTTGAGGGTTTTTTGTTTGGGGTCATTTCTAAGTCATTTTTGGTCATCTTTTATTAGTTCCTCATCTCCATTTCCGTGTCATATTTTGAAAATGATTTATAATTTCTGATTTCAGGTCACGCGTTCATTTTGGTGTACGCGATAACGTCCCGACAGAGTCTGGAGGAGCTGAAACCGATCTGGGAAATGATTCGATCCATCAAGGGCGGCGACCTCACCGACATCCCGCTCATACTCGTGGGGAACAAGTGCGACGAAGCATGAGAACAGGGAACTCGTGCAGGTCACATCCCGTTGCCTTATTTTGCTTTTTGCCTTTTGCGTTGCGTTCCGGCGCTTGCTTTCTCTTCTCACTGTTTCACTTTCATGCGCGTTTCTTTTCAGAATTCAGAACTAAAAAAGACTAATTTTTGTATAATTTATATATGTACGATTTGACAGACGGACGGTGAGAACCAGGCCCGCCGTTGGAACTGCAATTTCATCGAAACCTCGGCCAAAACAAACCACAACGTATCGGAACTGTTCCAGGAGCTCCTTTCCCTAGAAAAGAACAGAAACATGAGTTTGCATCTGGACGGGAGCGGAGGAGGAAAAGGCGGCGGAAAAGGCGGACCCGGCGGCTCCAGGCCAAAACAAACCACAACGTATCGGAACTGTTCCAGGAGCTCCTTTCCCTAGAAAAGAACAGAAACATGAGTTTGCATCTGGACGGGAGCGGAGGAGGAAAAGGCGGCGGAAAGGGCGGACCCGGCGGCTCCGGCGCTTCCTCATCTTCCAAATTCTTCTCATCCAAAAAAATTAAAGAAAAATGTACCGTCGCTTAAAAACTTTTTTAGATTTTAAACTTTTTAACTTTAAACAATAAACAATTTGATTAGTTTTCTCATCCCACGATTTGATTTTCTTATTTCCTTTTTTTTTGACTCGTTATTATGTTCTCACACTTTCCTAATCTTTCCATTCCATCATTTTTTTCCCCCGATTTTTAAAAACCATTTCATTCCTATAATATATTTCCAATGTCTATAAAAACAGCTACGTTTACGCGTACAAGTACATCTCATAAAAGAAAATATAATCATAACTTAATAACAATCTTTAATCTTTATCTGTATCAGAAATCAGAAATCATCATCAAATCATCTATTAAATATATAATAATAATATAAGGCTATATATATAAAACTTATATGTGTGAATTCTACAAATTATTATCGAAAAATAATGTATCTTGTATGGTTACATTTGGTGTGGCGGTGTGAGAGTCAATTTGTGCGTGCTTGTGCTATAAATGTTAAGATGATAAATGTTTAATGTTTAATGTTGAAGTGTTAAAATGATGAAACGTTAAAAGTTACAAAAAGTGTGAAAGGAACCGTGTGTACCTCAAAAAGTTACCGAATATCATACAATATTATAATCAAATTCAATCTCTCATCTGCACTACTGGGTTTCTTTCGGTGTTACTATTTCGCCGGAAGACCGCGCCAGTCGGTCGCAATCACAACTATAAATACAGAAGATATTAAAAAAATATTAAAAGATATTAAAACATTATATCATCATCATCAATATCAATCAGAATGGACAAAAATTGACAATTTTTTGAAGAGCGGGTTTTGCCATTTTTATTTTACACTTTTTGCCACTTTTATTTGAATAATGTTGACATTTTGGCACATTTTCGGCCGACGACGTCGACTTGTACAAAAAACGGAAAAACATTATAATTTTTTTTGACGGATTCATGCTTCCATTTCCATGCCAAAAAATAATTTAGGATGGGTTTTTTGTGGCACGTTTTCGATTTTCATGCATTTTTTTGGCACTTTTTCGATTTTCATGCATTATTTTTTGGCACTTTCTGCCCTTTTTTAGCCCAACACTTAGAAAAAACCGAAAAACCAAATTCATGCTTCCATGGCAACATGTAATATTTCTGGATGCTTGGTTTTTAGATGCACGTTTTCGATTTTCATGCGTCTTTTTTTTTGGAATATTTTATGTGTTTTTGGCCAAGAAATGTGCACTTCGTCTTCCTTTTGCTTCTGCATTTGTAGGTGCATTTTTATGCATTTTTTTGGGGCTTTCTCCTCCGGTCTGACGAACGGATGGTAGATGCCGCCCGCGTCCCCATGGCAACACACACTAAAACACACGTACGGAGTGACGGAGTTCTCTGCACAAAAGCACAGCACAGCACGGCAAAGTATACAGCTATGGGAAAGCGAAAAAGGTGAGTCGGAGGAGCTCCTCCAAAAAGTCCAAACCCAAACTGCACAAACTCTGCTCTACTCTTCTCTAATAAAACTGTCTGCTGTTCTCTTCTCGCTCTTCCAGTCCAGTCCAATGCAAAAAAGCAGAAGGAGAAGCGAGCGAACGCGAAATGCAGTGCTGAATGCTTCGCTTCTTCATGTTCATGTTCCTGACCGACCTGAATACAGACTGCGTTGACTTTGACTAGGAGAGTTGGGATTGGGATTGGGACTAGGACTAGGACCAGCAGAAGCAGACTCTCAGACTCTCAGACTCTCAGACAACTCAGACTCCAAAAGCACAAAAGTCCAATTTCACACGTCAAGTCCCATCAGCAAACGCAAACGGACTGTAACCCGAGAGACTCGACAACGTTCAACATTCAAGAAAAATACGAAAAATATTATATTATCTATTATATCCAAGAATTAGAACCCAATCCAAACGCAAACCCAAACCCTTTCTCCAATTTAAAGTCCAAAAGCAGTCGAGAGTCGTGTGTGTTCTCTTCTCGTGTATTTTTGTGTCATCATATTATTCTGTGATGTGAGTGAGTGAGTGTCTGGCCTACGGTCTACGGTCTACGTCTGGTGCTCAGTGCTGGTTGCTGGTGCTGCTGATTCCCGAATTCTGGTGATTCCTTTTGGATTTTGCAGTTTTTCTGGACGTGAAATTGCAAGTTTACTGGAACTGTCTCCAGGTCAACAGTCAACAGTCGGCTGAGAATCGAGAAAACTAAGAAGCATAGGACACTTTCGGATTTGGACTCGGACTCGGACTCGGACTCGGGTGACAGAACATCCTTTGACATCCTTTCACACTGTCAAAAGCAGGTCGAGGTCGAGGTCGTAGTGTGTTTTCGTGTGAACAACTGGTGAATTGAGACTTTGAGACTGGCCACTCTTCTGGACACACACTTTGTACGGACGGGAAACAAGCAGCTTTAAAGTTTTTTTTTCATTTTCAATAAGAAACCTTGGTCAAATACATATATAGTCAAAAAATATATCCCAGGCCAGACGTGACGGACGGACGTGTTTTTTATTGTGATATTCTTGTGTTTTTTGTGCAACTCAAATTGTGTGACCTGATAAACATTGAATTTGTTGGATGAGTTTTTAAAATTAATCACCTGGCATTGGCGGGTTTCCACGTTGGGCGTTGGGATATTGGATATATATATTGGACTTTTTTGGGACATCATCAGAAAACGCGTGTTTCAAGTCAAGTGAATATAGTCAAGTGAATATATAGTCAAGTAAAGATAATATAAAATCCATCAAAATGCTTGGAGTTGACAATGTCGGATGAGGAACGGTCGGACTCGAACGACTCGAACGACTCGAACAACTCGAACAACGCGGTTTTGCCTGGATTGAGCAGAAGACACGGGAATCGAACCGGGATTCGAACTACAACAGGCCGTATTTCGTCGTTTTTCCATGACAACGAGAACGATAACGACAACGACAACGACGGTTCGGAGAATGTGAGTTTGGACGACTTTGACGAGGAAATCGAAAGCGAAACCACATCAAGACGCTACGTTTCAGGTTCAAGGGGAAGGAACAGCGGCAGCGGCGACGGGAGGCGTAGGGACAGGAACAGGAATACCAACACGAACTCGCATACGAATAACAACAGCGGCGGCGGCGGCGGCGGCGGCGGCGGCGGCGGGGGCATGTCCGGCAGGGGGCAAGGGCGGGACAGGGACCGGGAGCGGGACCGGGACCGGGGGGATNGGGACCGGGGGGATCGAGGGGACCGAGGGGACCGGGAGCGGGACAGGGACCGTGACCGACGCGGAGGAGGTGAGTGTTCGTTCCGTTGTCGTTTTATACTTTTCACGGCGGGTTTTAAAAACGTTTTGACGGTTAGGTGTTCAGGTCAGGCTCATATTTTGGTTTTTTTGGGGGGTTTTTGGTCTAAGTTTCGGTCGCATTTTGTTATTTTTGGTTGTTTCAGAAAATTTTTGGGTGGTTTTGGTTTTTGAACTTTTTGTCCAATTTTCATAAAATACATTCACATGAAAATTGCATTCTGACGATTTTCAGAAGGTTTCATCAAAAATCCACGTTTGCGTATACATATACAGTTTCAGTTTCCTTAGCAACAACAACGTTTCTTAAAACGTCCTTATTTAGAAATCTACTTAAAAAATCAAAATATATTCTGATTTTTTCGGCAATTCCGTCAATTTTTGAGCGTTTTTGGTCATTTTTAGCCTTTTTTAAGGAGATGCATTTTGCCATTTTCTTAGTCTTCTTCTTCTTAATCTTAAATGAATGGCCAAATGCACTAAAATGCACGCTTTTTTCCCTGCTGCATCTTGAGCTTAGCTGGCCGAGCAGCACAAAACAAAGCACAGCATCCAAAACGGGTTTGGTTGTTTGATTCAATGTCAATCCACTGCGATGCGATGCGATGCACACAGTGCAGTGCAGTTTCCACCGTCCACGGCCATCGCATTATTCGCATTCGCATTCGCATGCATTTCTTTGAGTTCTCTTCGTCTGTTATGTTGTTGGTGGGATACATACACGCCGAGAGGAGGAGATGCATGCGTCGGATGGATGCGTCATCCAAATCAAGCTGTTTGGGTCTTGAGTCTTGGGTCTTGGGTCCTTCTTGGTCTTACAATTGCCGGCACTACTGGCATGGCATTTGGTCACTGATTCATTGTTTCTTGGAAACAAACGTGAAAGGAGCGCCGAATATGAGGAATGAGGAATGAGGAATGCGGAATGCGGAATGCGTCAGCGTCGTCACTGGCTCAGGTCAACATGAGTCTGAGTCCTGAGACTCGGAGTCTCAGTCGCGGCTACTTCCGTTGTTGTTCATTGTTCGTTGTTCGATGTGACTAAAAGTGACTGTTCCTTGTTCCCTGATTCCCTGATCCCCTGCTCCTTTTGGGTACCTTTTTTTGATCCCTTTTTGTTGCGTATGTACGTTGTTCTTCATTGTTCGATGTGACTAAAAGTGACTGTTCCTTGTTCCCTGATTCCCTGATCCCCTGCTCCTTTTGGGTACCTTTTTTTGATCCCTTTTTGTTGCGTATGTTTTGAACTATAGCAGATGCCCATGATTCATGGCGGATGGATGGATGGATGGATGGATGCATGCATGATTGTGCGTTTCGGAATGTTGCGATGAGTGTGTCTGTGTTGGCAGTTGGCATTTTTTCATTTTTGGTGGTTGAGATGTTGAGAAGAGGCAGCGAGATGAGCAAAATCGCCAATAATGACGCCGCCGGTCGGTGCAGCAAGCAGCGAGTTTTCCTATTCGCAGCAGTCAGTCCGTTCTAAGCACATTTCGTTGGTGGTTCAGTTTTTATGAGGTTTTGAGTTTTGAGTTTTGAGTTTTGAGCGCCGGTTCGGACTTTTCGGAGCTGAACGTCGTTTTTTCGTTTTCGTTTTCGTCTTCTGCCGAGCTGAAAATATATAATTTTTTTTTTACATTTTCGGCCCGGTTTTTGCATGGTTGGCATTTTTTGAAATGTGGGAACCGGCGGCGGGTAGCGGAAATGCGGGATTTAGTGATTCATCAGAGTTTGCCGGTGACCGACGCAACATTCCCGCGGGGATAAATGTTGGTCGCACCGGATTCGATACAATGGACAGGATTTCTTACTGGAGTACGCGCTTTTTTTTCACCGTTTTTTATGTGTTTTTGAAATGATTTTGGAGCAAAAATGTGGTTTTGGGGCACTTCTTTTGGTTCACTTTTTTCTGCGGTTTTTGGGGGTTGATTGGGCTTTTTCACTTTTTGAAGCTCTTATTTTTGGACGTTACTTAGGCTTTTGCTCCCTTTTGACTTGACTTATTTTGTTGCCATGGCAAACTATTTTAAGGCTACTCGTATTGCATTTTTGTGACAATTTTCGACATTTCCATTCCGACGCCGTTTTGGCGTATATTTTGTGACACTTTTCGGGTTTTTTTTTTCAGAACCGTTTTTTAGGGTTTTTTTAATGCATTTTTAGCACGTTTTGGTGCATTTATTGGAATCTAATGCCGGAGGGAATACGGTAAATAATGGAAATAATGAATAATAATTGCAGGTGGAGGCGACACGTCCGAGCAGGAGTTGGCGTCGAAGATGCTTCAGATCCAGTCGAAGCGGTTTTACCTGGACGTTAAAGAGAATCCGCGCGGTCGGTTCATAAAAGTGGCGGAGATCGGTGCGGACGGTCGGCGGAGCCAGATCTACTTGGCTTTGTCCACGGCAGGGGAGTTTCGTGACCATTTGAGCAGTTTTAGCGACTTTTATGCCAATTTGGGACCTCCGAACGTAGACAACGTCCCAGAAGACGGGAAACTCAAATCGGAAGT
>JABASF010003187.1:0-11237 GCA_019776145.1 Harlomillsia oculata
CCTTCTCCCTTGGTCGAAACTCTGCTGCGGAATGGAGCCCATTTGTCTGTTGACACATCTTGTGGTTTTTCATCAACGGGAGCTTGAACCCGGGTTCTGAATGGTGCCCATGTCTCTGTTCCTGCCGCACCAGTTTCTTCGGCCTCGGCTTCTCCTTCGGCGTGTGGTTGCTGCCATTCAGCACCACTTTCTCCTTTGGACGGAACTCTGCTGTGGACTTGGATTCGACGGAACTCGACTTTTTCTGTGCTTGTTCGCGTTTCTTTAGGTGTTTCGATCGTTTTATTTTGTTCTTGTACTTCTTTCTTGTTATGTTCTTTTTTTGCTTTATTCGGTTTTGTCGGTTTTGCTTTCTTTTTGGGCTTGGGGGTTTTAGGTTTTTTTGTAGTTTTATTTTTCGCTTTCTTTTTTGGTTTAACGACCTTCTCTGTGGATTCGTCGTTGCCGATTTTAAAATTCATAACCTGTTGTTTGCTTTTCCCTTTTGTTTTCTTTTTATTAGCTTTCTTTTTAATTTTCTTTTTAGCTGCTTTTAGTTTTCGTTTTATGCTTTCGAGAGAAATGGATTCGCTTTCACTGCTTTCACTTTCATCGCTGTCTGTTCCGGCAGCCTGAATTTTGAAATTGTAAATGGCTCTTCCTTTTCCGAGTGAATCCTCAACTGGTGGAGAAGTAGTTGGTTCAATTTCAGTGCTTTCACTGCTTGCTTCTGTTTCACTTCCCTCGGTATCAGTTCTAATGATGGTAATTTCTGTGAGCGTAAGAAATATATACATACGGGATGTCAAATTATTTTTACAATTAATATAGAAATACAAAAAGATGGCATACTGGCATACCGCACAGCAATAAGATGAGCACAAACGACGATTTTAATGCTAAGGACGGGCAAATCATTTTTGAAAACCATTACATAGTAATGAAATTATATAAATATGCTTTACAACCTAAACCCGACTAATAAGGAAAGTGATGCAGAATAAATATGGTGACAGCGAGGGCTGCCCTCATTTCGTGAACAATTCACGTTTGTTCATTCAATTAAAATTGTGTGCGCATTCACACTGTTATACACTGTTGTAATATTGAAAGACAAAGACTTATCCATCTAGTGAAGCGTTCAACTCTACTTGAAGGTACGACTTCAGCTTCCTGCTTCGTACAATGGAACATGCAGGATGTAAGCAACTTTAATTCAAAATGAATAGTCTGAATTATAACTATTAGTGTTTAAATTTTGAATCATATCACAGCATGAGGTTAAAGGTTTTATGCTTATCCTGTGGAATGGACATACATGCGAAAATAATAAATTGTTCTCATTCATTTTTAAAACTTTTTACGAAATCATCATAGAAAGACAAAACTGTACAACGCAACATTAAAATTCAGGATAAGTACATAAATATGGTATGTTGGCGCGAGGATTTTAATGCTGAACGATTTAATGAACGGACAGCCTCTTAGAAAATTTCATTTAACTACTAACGCTTTTTATTCAGAAACGAAGAAAATTCGTGTCTGACAGGACAGTATTATACTATATAATTTGGATTATCTGTTAATGAATGTTGCTTTCAAAGTGCATGAAGGCTTACAGGATTTTTTACAGGATTTAACTGGTTTTGACTAACATGTCGAAGAATCAAAGTTGTGCTGTACGAAGTGCGAATTCTACTGTATTACCAGTTTATCAATTATTTACACAACTGATCCACATACGGCACATTCCCAATATTTCCATAAGCAGCCAAACTCATTTTCCCCGATTTACTGATAAACTGGAAAATCCAAAATTCCATATTTAAAATTAATTTAACGCATACTTAGCACCATATTTTATAAAATGTCACAACAGTTTAAATGATATGTTCATTTACATCAGTCATGTCCTTGGGAGTGACGGAGTCGATCAATTTGTTAATCTCCGTCATTCCGGTCAGTGATCCTTTCAGAAGAGTCTGTAGTCCTATCTCTTCCAAACACATGTCGTCAAGTTCATTGTTCATCAAAATGTCACTCTTGAGCATGTATTTGCCTCTTTGCACACAGTCTTCAGAAAATTCTGCTTTTCTCCAGATTTCAACAGCTTTCCGCGTCACCTTTAGTAAAATGAATGAATGAAATGAAATAACTGTTGTACATTTTTAAAGCACGATGAAATAAGATTCGTATTCCTGATTCTTACAGCATCAATTTTATCTCCAGTGGCTGCAATGAATATGCCCATGAGACCAATGTCGCTGTAGTTTGCACTGAACGCAGAAGAAGTGGCGGATTCCCTCCCAGTCGCGCTGGTCAAATTTCCAGATGATATACCAGAACAAGCGTGCATGTGTGAAGTGAAACCAACTCTAGATCCGGCTCCCATCGCTCGATGAATTAAGGAAGCGATGACCATGTCCTTGGGCTTCATTAAACTATGAAACAATAGTACACACGTTATTCAAGCTAGCAAGAAAGCAAGATACTACAGTGACAGCTTCATAAAGCTATAGATAACATAACAGTACAATTCAAAATTCAACCCACCTTGCGCCTTCCATGCCTAGTGCGACGAAAGCAAAATCGGTTTTAGCACTTTCACGAATGTCGTTGTTCGGACAGAATTCCGCTGAAGACGTTTTCGTATTTGTTTTGATCGAAAGCCGAGCAGCAAAGTCGCACACCTGATCGTGTGGCATTCCGATTGCAGCGACACATGCTTCTCCATAATTTTTTTTACAGTAGTCCAGTAACTAATAAAATCAACTTGGTCAGCTCAGAAATCCTTGTAGCAAAATACTGTACTACTAATGTTGAAATCGCAAGACATACCATGTCACTCGTATGCGTGCCAATCATGTGCTCCGGGCAGTGAAGTGAGTTTCCGAGACCTTTACGAAAGCAAGCCAGATGAAGAAGTTCCATGAGTTTGAACTCAAAAGGGACTTGTAACCGTTCAAGTTTCAACCGGTTAATGTTATCTTTGATTTCCCACGGCTTGAAAGCATAGTTGCATGTCGTGTCCTCAAGAAATGTAGTCAACGAATTGCTGAAAAGTATTTTTTAAAGCATAAGAATTGTCGAACATTATGTATACAGTACACATCAAGGAAATCAATGTAATTTACATCTTATCGCGGGTAGCTTCAAGTGTATAGGAGATGTGCTCTCTTCCAATCTGACAAGTCAAATTTCCACCCGCCTGGTCAATGTGTCGTGTGGTTCCAAACCAGGAGGCACCTTTAGTACCCAAACCAGAACAGATTTTAATCTGGTGAACGACACCCCGATTGGTGTAATCCTCAAAACGGGTTCCAGCACTGTAAATACAAGGACAGTACAAAACAGTCAAACAAATACTTGTCCAGTACTCGCATGCGGTATAATAATAACAGCAAGTTAGAATAAGACAGTTCGTACCGGAAATACACTGCCAGTTTGGACGTTGGGCGATTTGTCTCCACGGATGATACGATAAGATTATTCACTTTGCTGGTCTTGAGTTCCTGTCGTGGTTTGTAGGTCGTTCCATCCTTGGCGGCCTCGCCTAGTCGAGTCGATGCAGGTGCAGAACGTACTGCTTGTTGTTTAGCAGCGCAAACACTGAACAACCGAGCATTCTTCTACAAATAAAATACAATCAACACATTGTTCAGGTCACTACTCATAGTAAAACCTCATTGTGTCACTGATGACTGACTGGTTGGTTGGTCAACTACAACTACTCAATTAAGAATTAACAATCAGTCCCAGTCGTCATTGTCGTCGTCATCCGCATCCGGAAGGATATAAACACAAATCAAGTTAAAACCACACGACTAAAAGAGATATGGAACAGCCAAACATACCGAAAGACTTGCCAGATTAGGGTAACTTAGAGCCATGGTGAACAGGGGTCACGTATATAGTCACTAAAAACTGATGAAGGCCCCGGACTTCTATGGGTCAAGTTGACACAAGTTGACGAAGGTTCAACACGATTTTGGGGTTGTAAATTGGGAACACGAAAATCAGCCGAGACCGCTGAAAGCTGAATGAAGGAATCCACCTGAACGTCACTTGGAGAGATGGCAGCGCCCAGTCCCACCAAATCTCTCACCATTCAAACTTCTCACATGTTTCTTTTGAGCTGCGGAATGCGGAATATTCCTGCAACCGTATGAACTGCCTGTCCATGTGCTAGTGTGCACTGTTGAATTTATTTAATTTGACTATCAACTGACTAAGTTGTCATTTTCGTGAATTCCATACTACTAATATTTAATTTTTGAAAATTATCCAACTTTTTATTAGTGCGTTTGTTACTCTAAAATTGTGGTTCCTGTATTCCTGTCTGTTCAAGCAATTGGCAATGGCAAAGTAAACTGATACTGATCCTCACTAATTCTTAATTTTACATGTTTTTATTGTACTTTTTTATGATTGTGCGTTGATTCTTGGTTTCATCAGGAACCTTTGATGTAAAAACGATATTGTTTCATTCTTGTAGATTACGAGAAACTGAGTCTTCTGCTACTTCTGCAAGCAAACTTTCCAAGAAATCCCGTAAAGATAAGACTAAGCAGAAGGACAAGGTAAATGGGTCTGTTGACGCTAATGCAGATGAAAATAATGGGACGATGACTGAGACAAAGGAACAAGGACCAACGTCAACAAAGGACGAAAGGAAGAGACTTAAAGAAGAAATGAAGGAGGTTGATCCTGAAAAATTTTCAAAGTTGGACAGGAGAAGACAAGAAAGAAAGCAGCGGGCTGCAAACAAACGGATTCATATTGGAAAGCTTGCAGACTATGAAGAGAGAAGAATTAAGGACCTTTGGGAAAGGGAATTCGACTTTATGAAAGGAGTCTTGTCTTGTTTGCCGGAAGTGAGACGTCCACATCTTCAAAATATTGATGATGATCTGGTGGAAGCGTACGTTTTGGATGCAGAAGAAGATGAAGCGTCGGAAACGACCAGGAAGGAAAAGTGTAAAGAGATGATAAGTCGAAGTGTGACCGCGGATAATGGAAAACCGGGGAGAGCAAAGTCAAAGGAGGAATTACGTCAACGTCTGCGTGCTAAAATTGCAGCGGCTCGTGAGTCACTCTATTATACATGTTCAATAACTTTGCCATCAGTTGTAGTAAGTTATTTATAATGCATTCAATTTTGTTTGTATTTTTAAAGATCAAGAGAGAAACGAAGCGAAGCATGAGAGAAAGATTAAAAAACTGGCTCGAATCAAGGAGCAGGAGCTCGCCGATCCATCTAAAGCAAACAAAGGCAAAAAGTTCATTTCTCAATTTGGCGCTTACATTAATAATCAGGATGATAATGATTCTGGAAGTATCAGTAGTAGCCAGTCGGGCAAAACACCCATTAGGAAAAAGCCTGTGAAATCGGATGGTCAATTTGTATATTCCAAGTTTGATTTTATTGCCGAAGACAAAAGTAACACACAAGATGGTACCAACACCCCCACTTGGAAAGGTAAATCAAAGCCCAAATCAAAAACAGAAGAGTTGATTCAATCCGTGGAAAAGAAGGAGAGAAAAATTAGACGCTTAGAAACTCAGGGAAAGAAGGACGAAGCCGCATCTTTGGTTGACAATCAAAAGTGGGATGCTGCTATGAAACGTGCACAAGGTCAGAAAGTTCGTGATGATCCATACCTTCTGAAAAAGACCTTGAAAAAGGAAGATAAACTCAAATCCGTGAGTGAAACTTGTTTTAGTACCCTAATCGTGAAGCGTTTATACTTTAATAATACTGATGTAATTCACTTTCACTTCCCTAACCTTGAACCAGTGGCTCAATTTCGAGTTATTCGTATTAGGTTTCATCCAGTTGAATCCTTGTTGACTTTCGTTTCTTGTAATTAATTAATGTTTCTTTCAATCAGTAATATGCAAAGCACATTGTCCGGCTACGGCTCAATACATTGCATCCCACACTGCATCCTATGTCGGAGCAGTGAGTGTAGTCTATACTAGTGTGTAGTTCTGTAAACGTAAAGGACAAAACTTTGCGTAGTAACAAAAGTAACATTGACCGTACCCGCATAACCGTACTCAAGTAAGACTTTACCAGGAATGCTGCAAAAGTAACCTGACAAATAAACCCAGAAAAGAAAGATGTAACAATCTGGCCACAAAGTAGGTAAAACTTGTGAAGTTTTGTGGACCTGAATGAAATGAATTATGCAGCTTTCACTATTGGTATTCATTAGAGAGAAAGAAGATGCTAGAGGCTTTTATGTTGGTTGCGTACTGTACGGACGGTTATTTCCTTAAATCCCCTTGTGTATCGTCGATCCGTGACGTGAGGTGACCCACGTAATCCAAGTATATCAAGTTGTAATATCATTTGGTTTCGGTTCGATGTTTTTTGCTGCAACAAAATTGTCAAGCTCACAATACCCCGTCCATGGTTAAAGGAAGTCTGAACAGTTAAAGACGTGCAATGCAAACTACAGATCGTAACTACAGATAATACTTTTAGACTAACATGATTCTCTAACTAATATGTTTGATAATTACATACAACTGTTAATAAGTTGTAGCATCATTGAGATTTTCATTTCCCGGTTTTGTAAAGATCTTTAGTGAAACATTACTGATTTCATTTCTGTATATAATGAAGTGCTCCTAATCGTTTACTGTGAAACTCACTGATAGACCCGTTGAACTTGGAGTCTGAGAAACTGAGAACTACCAAAACTGAGTTTCTAATAACTCATATTTCGTAAAGTTTTCTGTCTAAGGTAGCAAAATTTGAGTATCTTTAATTCGGAATTCATACTTCTAGATTCTGGATTAGTACATAGGCAAATTCTGTTTAGATTTCGATAAAGCTATCCATCACTGATTTACTTTCCCTTCCTTCCTTTTACTTTGTTGGGTGAAAGATGAATCACATTATGACTCAGTTTCCGGAAACTAATGACTTTTCTCGTAGTACGCAATTTGCAAAAGTTTTGTAACTCTACTATATGTGTCTTCTGCTTTCGTATGTGCCGGAGAAGCGTACCAATGTTCTACTCGGTACGAGTTGTTTACATCAGAGCAGAATCAGTTTTCTAGATGTGAGTAAGTTTCCTCATAAGGTTTAGTTCCAAACCTCAAGTGGGGAAGTTGAAAGGATTTGAAAAGATATATATGCTTCTTCTGAAGTGTTCATGATTGCCCTTTGAAGAAGACACGAAGAAGGCCAAATGCTCCGCCGGGCTCTCTTTATCCGACTTCTGTGTTCAACTTGAAATTCTCTCGTGGTTTCAGTTCAGTTTATCCTGGAGGCGTCTCTGCTTTTAATTACCTTTGACGTAACAGTCGTCATATGCTCGTGTTTCATTGTTGAATGCTGTAAAGATCTCAGCTTTATTCCTCAGCTCCAAGAAATTCACTGAGATTATGGTCGACAAAGCAGAAGGACAAATCTACACTACAACGGATTGTTTTTGGCACAAGGAAATCATATAGGTTTTTCCATGAAAGTTGAAAGCTCGTTCTATTCAGGGATTCTGGTTTTATCTTTTATAACTCTCTTGCCGAGATCCGGATTTAGAATCTTTTGTGAGTTAATAAATGTCGAATTAAGTAAGTCTGAGATTGTTGGTATGGCGTGTGGCAGCTGTGGAGAGGAGAACGAGAATCCGGATGTGATGTTGTAACTTCCTTGCTCAGGTGGAGGTGATCCTTTGACTATCCGACTGAGACGTGTCGGATGAACTGGTTCAGTGGACGTGAACAAAGGAGGATTTACTTCCCTCCGTCACATATTGCATGTTCAAGTCCGTGCGATAGTTACAATGCAACGAATGAGTGTGAAAGACGTTGAAGATCTGTGCGAAAGTTTGAAGGGATTCCAGCAGAGACGTGTGCTTGTGTGCATGGGAGACGAGTAGATTTGATTTTGAATTTATTTGGTGCTATGTAACGCCCTGTTCAATAAAAAAAAGGAATTTCATACTGTGTCCAGTCGGCTTGCTTAGACGGAAGCAGACGTACAGAGGAACTGAGGAACACAAAAGTTGTACGAGTTATTCATGGACTGGACTTTTTCTCAATTTTCCGCGTTTTAATACCATTCTCGGTGGATACCGAGCGGAAGTTGATTCGTCCAATAGCAGTCTATTGAAATATGGTCATTTTTACTTGCAGTTCACGTTCTTATTCCCTTCGTTGATCCTCAAGAAAAGCTATATTTTATAGTATATGTATATAGTATATTATACTGCCGTATACTGTGATACTTATTTGTACTACGAATACTGCTGCTCTTCTGTAATCCGTAGTCCATTTTCCTTTTGTCGACCACGACCAGCCACTGACTGTCGAACAAATAAGCAGCAGCATAACGTTACGTCTAAATCCTGCTGTCGACATTCATTCGTACTTACGTTGTAATGAAAAAGCGTGACGTCTGACGTCTACTGAATTGGATCGGATGATGAGCTCAAATGAATCGTCGTTAAACAATAAATATTCTTTATTATGAACAAACAGAGTCTTGGTATTTATTCCGAGGACCGTGATCTGTGATGAAATGATGAATGAACAAGAATACGAAGTGCTTTGTGCTTTAGTTGGCTGATACAATAGAATGGCTATACTTTATCATTCTAAAACGTAGGAGTCGAATGTGAAAATCTGCCGTGTTGAAGAAACGAAATGAAGTAGTTTAGTATATAATCTTGATAGCCATGAGAAATAAATGGCGAATAGAAAACCAATTTTAGTGGAAGTATATTTATGTAAGGACACCACGACTAACTTTTTTCTTTTCTTTTTGTGCACTTGTTCTACAGGCAAGTCGGAAGAAGTGGAAGGAACGTACGGAGCACGTTAACAAACTCAAGGAAGAGCGACAGTCGAAACGAACTGCTAATATCCAAGCAAGGAAGGACGACAAGAAGAAACGAACCCTCAAGTTACAGAGAAAGAGGGGACGAATTGCGTAGTACTTATACTACGATTTGGAGATGATGAAAATGAAAAGTTTTTCTGTTTCTTGGGCTTTTGAAGTGGAGATAGATTTTCAACGGAAAAGAATGCGAAGATTGGTCAACTGATTTGTTTGTTTTCGTAATCTTTACATTTTGGGGTAAATATAATACATATATAACAGAATAACAGTGTACAACACTATGCTTTTCATTACGCTGTCAGCAGACAATTAAGATACTAGCTATATTTAAAGATAATTGACAAGTGCGGAAGACGAGGTCCACTTTATAATGCTGTTGTTCTTATTGTAATATTGTAATAAAGAATAATGCGATTTTCAAGTTAAAAGTTTGTGTGATTCAACACTCACTACTGGGCATTCTGGGCATTGTGTTTGTGTGGTACATACATAGTAGTCAATATAGTATTGCTCCTGGTGATTCTGGACCACTTTCACTTATGTGATCTGATCGTGTGATACTTTAACCTTGACCTTTCAGTCAGTGTAATTACTTCAGAAAGTGAAAGGATGTCCAATCATTATGTCATTTGGGCTGGTACAGTGTACGGAGTTTCGACTCATGTCACTCTTTCCACATATACTTTCCCCTGACAAATGCAGTAGGATAGGTTAGAGAAAACCATTTCCAGAGGGGACGAGATTACAACTTGTGTCACATGTATTGTAGCCTTTAGATTCTCGAAATCTTAAGCGAGCGAAACGAGCTGGAACACAGATACAACTTCTTATTCGCTTCAACGTCTGAAGAATGAGGTTTTCAACTTTTTTATCCAGGCTCCCTTTGACTTTTCTTTTTTCTCCAGAGTGCTGGTTGCTAGTGCTCCACCCGTTGTGGAATGATCTCCAGGGCGAAAAAATCTTTCTCCTGTCTATCTAAAGCGTGAACTTACGATGACTTCCGTTACTTTACAACTGACTTTGTGAGAAGTGAACGGACGTCTTGCTAATCACGTAATCACCCGTAAACTTTTCCACTTTTCCGTGGTATCAATTTTAACGTAGAATATTTCCAGGTGGGATATTTTACCCTTTGCAACTTACAACTTTCACGCTAATGTTTTTCAGTTCTTTGGTCTCATGAGAAAAGTACTTTGAGATTGAATTGAATGACTCGCACCACTGAACTTCAATTTTTAAAACTATTACGTAATGAAAGCCTACAGCTTACTAATACGTAATGAAGAGCAGCTTTAATTCTTTAATATATCATGCTTCAATTTGCATTGGATTTTAGTCTATATATGACACCGCCAGAACAGAACTATACCACGGACAAAATGCGACGTGTCCGGAAAAAACTAGAACGTGAGGAATATTCTTAATATCTTAATAGAGATTAAGATTGCAATCCGTCGTTAGAAGGAGGTTTAGAAGCTTTTCTTAGAAAATCATGAATATATCAGATTAATTTTAAGAGAGAAAGTCTGCAGCTGTCCTCCCAAGACACCAAAACCAAAAGGCTTATAATCCATTTATAGTTTCCTTGATATGCATAGCATATAACACCCTTACCCAGAAAGGATTTAGTTGAAATCACCTCGAAATAAAAAGATTTTGAAAGAAATCCTGTTTCAAATCTTTCTGTACTGTGAACTATATGCGAACAATAGTGTTTCTCAAGCGGTTTCAAAATGAAATGGAAAGATTATATGGATTGCTAGTTAAATGTCGGATCTTTTCTTGCAAACTTTTTGATAGTATAAAACAGAAAAAATGTTGTCTTTGTAGAGTCTGGAACATAGCACATTTGGAGGAAAACGAGCTGGAGAAAGTGTTAAAATGAAAATGTTCATCTTGAACCGTGAAAGTACAAAGGATTAAAAGATTTTACGTCAGATGGTAATATTAACTCACACGTGCTCATTAAAATGACATTCTTCACGCTGTCCGCTGTCGTTGCAATTCTCTGAAGAAGACAACATTCAAAAAAGCTCTCCCGTTTTGATGTTCTCATTAGACGAGTGGAAACTCTGGAAACTGAAGATGAAGAGAAAAAAAACACTTGAAGTCTTATAGTGGTGAAAAAGTTCTGCAGTAGTAACCACAAGATTGTGGTTATTAAGCTGAAAAAAAACCCAAAGCTGCTGCTGCAATCCTCCAATGTAAATCCGCTTTCTTCTGCCGCTTTCTCCAATCATCCTTTTCACTTTCTTTCGTACGTCACAATAGTAATCAAATCTTTTGAGACCTGTGTTTTTATTCTCCTATTATTCCTTTGTACCAATGAAACGACAACACTCGACTTGTAACCACGTTTCTGAATGCAGTTATGCTCGTTATTATGACTCTGAAATTCTCACTA
>JABASF010003188.1:0-11235 GCA_019776145.1 Harlomillsia oculata
ATACGGTTGGTGATAAATGGAAATAATTTTACATGGAAGAATAGAGCTGACTTCGCTGCATGAATGTATGTTAGATGAAGCTTATAGATACCATAAGTTTCAAAGAGCAAGTGTCAATTCTCGAACTCGCATAAAAAATCCAAAGTCCACGCGTGGAAGGCGCAAATGTCAATGAAATAATGTCATATCAAATTAAAAAAATCATGCTCCATTTAAACCGGAACATTCGTGAGCAAACAGATCCATGCTTTGTTCATAAATATTCTGAACGGATTGTCGTTGCGCAATGTCAAAAAATAAGGAATAGAGGTTTGATTATTCTCATGAGCGAAACTCTTGGGTCACGGGTCATCATAACCATGAGGAAAAAAGGTTAAAGGTTGGTTTCTTCTAGGCTACGTAACTACGTAGGAGGGATCTTCAGTTAGTCGCGCTCAACTCGAAGCCTAGCATCCCAATCGGTCAAATAAAAAAATCCGGTTTTTGGAGTTGAGCACAAAGAAGAATTGAGAATAATCCTTTGCATGCATGTGATATGGGGAATTTGCATAGGTTTTTTTGGACGGGGTTGCGAACGACGTTGCGGGGTTTCAGCGAATTTCACAGGGTTAGGTTTTGATGTTGTCTCCTCTGTTGTGGTGTAAATGGAAAAAAAGAAGAGTCAGTCGAAAGAGTTTGAAGGTAAACGTTGTTGGATACATCTTCTCTCTTTACCCTTAGGCTAACGTTGTCCTACAAAACTTTTATGGCTGGGCTTAAGTCCAGCTTGTCCACGAACAGGTTTGACTGCTTAAAACTCAAGGCAATGGAATAGCACTGGCATTGCAGTTTAACAACGGGGATTCAAACATTTTTCTCTCATAGGAATGAATGCATAGCAGCATAGCCCACCGCAACGAATGATGGTTCTAATGATCCTTGCTTATAAAATCTTAATTCGATCGTAGCCAAAAGTGTAATAATTCATGTAGATCAAAAAATGCAATGATAACCAAATCAGCTAAAACAACGGATGAAGTAAAGGAACCGTTTCTCTAGCATAGTAGCTGGTAACGAATGGAAAGCGGGGTAACGTGGTACAAGCGTCCTGCTTCTATAAGATGACTAGATGACTGATGAGGATGACAGAATTGAGCGAAAAGTGCAAAAAAAGCTTACCTTAATCTTAATTTCGGATTGCATTTGCATGAGACCCATCCCGATTCCACTGTCGAGTTTAGTATGCCCCGAGAAGAAATTAACCTCACTCTGGACCATTTGAAATATTTCTCAAAAGTGGAGTAAAAAGGTAAATAAAGATAATAAATTTGATTGCGACTACGCAATGTCACTGTGAAAGTTCTCTGATTGGGGCGTCTAGGAGCACAACGAAGAAGTTATCGTGACAGAAAACAAAAGGATGATAAAAAAGGATAACAATTGTCGTCGATGGAAAAGCTCTGGACAAGTCAAATGAATTGGAGCTGACACTATAAAATGAGGAAACTCTCTGAGACCCAAAAATTGTTTAAAGGGCAAGCCAAGACCAAACAATGCACAAAAAACGTGTGTCGCTGTCGCCGTCGTGACGAATCGTAATGTAAGAAATGAGAAAAGAGAAATCTCGTAAGGAGTGAATCAAGAAGAAACGAGACGTTGAGATGCAGTACAACTGCCGCTGCGGCTGCAAACAGACTAAAGTGAAAAAGACAAGATTTTTGGTTGAATGCTTCTCTCTCTTCGTCGCTGTTGCTTTTTGGTCCCCAAAGCAAAAAGCAGCTTCCAAGCCTACAAGAAGTAACAAGTCAAGTTAGTGTCGAATTCATCTACGTCTCTACGATGAGCATATGAGATGAAGTTATACCTTGCATTAGCATAGGAAAAGACAGTTGAGAGCTTTGATGAGAGTTGTGGTTGAGAGATGTTCCAACTTGCACTGTACTTGTATTTTGTATGATACTTCACAGCATCACAATTACGCTGCACACCTCGTTCGTTCCTTACGTTTTGGAGATTCTGACGACTGACCCACTTTTTCATCCTCCGCCTCAAACAACCCTGTTGATTCAACCCCTTTGGAATCTTGAAACAACGTGTAGGTAGCCGATTTAACCAACTTTACGTTACAATGTTTAGTATAAATCTTAGCAAGACTTTATGTGCAGACACAACAGCGCCGAGAAGATCAAGCAAGCAAGAAAGTAACATAATAAGCAGGTTCAAAAGAAAAGAAAAAAACAGAAAAACCAGTGTACCTGTATCATCTTAAAGACTTTTTAGAAGAACTTAAAAACACATTTTGTAGTAACGACTAGCGACAGCCAAATCAACTACCGATTTGGAAATCACTGCTATTCCTTTCTGCGTCATCCTTATTATTGCCATCTATAATATTCATTTAAATGGCAAATTCGCAATTATTATTCAGTCATGAATCGTGATATTGAATGATTTTCTTCCAAAAATGCTCTCGTTTTTGCATTGCATTGATTCGATTATAGCGAAAAGAGGAGAAAAGGAGAACTGGTGTGCCGTATGCTTTTGTGTCTTCTTCGTCACTTCTCATGCATTTCATTCACAAATTGTAATGCGTAAACGAGTTGATTTTCATATCAATTCATTATTATATACAGTGAACTACATTGACTATAATTCGGCATTAACTATAATTTTATCAGCATGATAGCGATAGAATACTAATGCTTTCTGTACTATACATTACTTTATCATGCGCGACATGACGATGTGCGTCAGTCAGTATAGACATTGTTGCGCTTAATTGATCATTGGTTCCCTAAGTTCGCCGATTCTTAAAGTAAACACATGTACAAAAAAATTCGTTAGGTCTTTATGAATGGATAGATTTACACTCTGGGCTGCTGCAATGAGTTGTTAATAGCTTTCCTGTCACAAGGGCACCTTCACAGTTCGACATGACGTCTGACTGGAAGTTATGGTCGTGCTTCAGAAGATCAACTGTCTAATATATCTGTTTCGTTTTCGCATTCCATGAAAGAAAAGCACACTGAAAGGAACTATGAGCATGATGATTGCAGAATTAATTAGTTTTTGTATTACACTAGATTTTTGGTACTTTGCCTGGGTTTGGTACTGCGTGGTGGTACCTGTCTCAGTCAGCCTCACAGAAAAGCGTCTCGCCACGCCCTTATCGTACATAATCAGGGCCGTGTTTCGTGTCCTTCTCGACTCGACTCCTGCGTCAATGAGGAGCAAAAACAGATCCTTCCTGCACAGAGTGTTACTAATTGTATCAGTTACTCTGCATTCCTACAGTTACTATGATAATAGAATGAATTAAAAATAAACATTCCGACTTTTTGTACTAACCAAATACTATAAAACTAAAATCAAACAAGTTATAACAACTCCTATACCAAGTTAATGGTGATATAATAGTTTAAATGATGATGTCCAGACTGAACATTAAGCCTGGCCTGCTTCACATAAACTACCAACAACTATAAATTAAATAGACTGTACTTAAACATTGCAATGACGTACATTAAGATTTGATATTGGTTTATTTCAGTTATTGGCATATTACAATAATAATAATAATACCTATACTGAAAATGGTTTAAAAGTTACATTCGCACTGAAAAAGTTCGTCGAGTGTAATTTGAACCATAAATCTGAACATTCTCAAACGATTACTTGAGCTTCTTTTTGGGACGAATATTATTTGTATGCCCACATTTCTTTTTACGACAATTGGTGGCACGTGGATGCAGACGAGCATAGCACTTACGGACTTATCGCAATTGTATTTCTGTGCCAGAATTCGCAAGGTTGGTTCAATCACACCACCGCGCAAACGAAGAACCAAGTGCAATGTAGATTCTATAAAATTCGAAAGAAAAAAAACGACCAAATTAATATTCAATTCATTAAATGCGTATTATCACGGTGTATACACAACAGTGTGCATGCACCAATTAAATCATGCATATCATATCTGTCAATCATGTGCAATCAATAAAATATAAAACTGGCGTGTCGTATTGTAATTAATAATTACCCTTTTGAATGTTGTAATCAGAAAGAGTGCGACCGTCCTCGAGCTGCTTGCCAGCAAAAATCAAACGCTGTTGATCCGGTGGAATGCCTTCCTTATCTTGAATCTTAGCCTTAATAATGTTAAAAACTCAAATTAAATTTCATCATAATGTTATCCTTATTACTCTAACATTATAAATGTATACCACACTATCATTATAATACATTTTCTAACAATCAGTACAAATTGAGACTAATGAAACTAAATAACATTAATTATTAGATTACCTTCACATTATCAATCGTGTCAGAAGGTTCTACTTCCAACGTAATCGTCTTCCCAGTCAATGTCTTCACGAATATCTGCATTTTGTATTTTCTAGAAAACAACACAAAAACGGCCTGTTTACGACTTTACTTAACTACACAAATTAACGTAAATGTCCGGTTCAGCACCAACACGTTGACAGTGGACAACGAGCAACCAATATGCCAATATCTAAAATCTAATATTACAGAAATATAAATAGAATGGTTCCAAATAGAATTAAAACTTTGAAACACCGATTGCTATAAGAATGCATGAAACGATACGAATGAATTGATATACGAAATACTATACAATTCCAAAATTCTAATCTTACCTTTAAAGTTGTTTCCAAAATTCTAAAAATGGAAAGCTGCAGGACCTGACCAGAGGAACACGCAGCCGACTAGTTCGTCAGACTTTCCGAAGCCGTGTGTTGGTCACGTGTAGGTGTATCCTTCACAGAGTTAAACTTGCATTCCTACACCAACCATAAGGAACGTAATTCACATTAAAATCCTAGTTGAATTAAGAATAAAATAAAAACTAATATTTGTAATATGAAATTTTTGAAATATTATAAAACTAAGATTTCACTAAGTTACATTTTGGGTACCTTTATGAACAGACCTTTGGGCCTCAGAAGTGCGCCGCTAGTCTGAACCTCTGAACCTCGCCGTTGTCGTTTAGTGTGGTGTGAATGCTGGCTTCGTTCGGTGATGTTTAATCTGATCGTAGGAATTTGTGAGTGTTTATATTTAAAGTGTAATTGAGACTTGTTGAATACTAACTTGAGTGTAGGAATATAAATTAAAAGTAGAGAAATAGGTTTTGATTGAGTTGAAAGGTTAAAGGTGAATAAAAAGCCAAGATGCCGCGGGTTATGATCAAGGGTGGTGTTTGGCGTAACACCGAGGTAAATAGAATTTTTCATTAATTTAAACATGGATTTTGATTTTGTGTTGATATGAAAACTTTAGACTGATATTGAAATTTTATATATTTATTTGTACATAGGATGAAATTTTGAAAGCGGCTGTGATGAAATATGGAAAAAATCAGTGGTCTCGAATTGCGTCTTTACTTCATCGAAAATCGGCAAAACAATGTAAAGCTCGGTGGTTTGAATGGCTTGATCCGAGTATTAAGAAAACTGAATGGAGTCGAGAAGAGGATGAGAAATTATTGCATTTGGCCAAATTAATGCCGACACAATGGAGAACAATTGCACCGATCATCGGTCGTACGGCGGCTCAGTGTTTGGAAAGATACGAATTTTTGCTGTAAGTTGACTACAGATTTCATATTTGTGTTTGATTTTTGGATGTATGGATTTTGCATTATAATCATTACATTTGATAATATTTGGATGATTGCAGAGATCAAGCTCAGAAGAAAGATGATGCGGACATTACGGATGATCCCAGGAAGCTTCGTCCGGGTGAAATTGATCCGAATCCCGAAACTAAACCTGCTCGACCGGATCCTAAAGATATGGATGAAGATGGTAGATATAAAACTCTTAATTTTTCCAACTTTTGTTGTCATATTTGTTGGTAATAGTTTGTAATAATTCTTTACTTCTTATTTAGAATTGGAAATGTTATCAGAAGCTCGAGCTCGATTGGCAAATACGCAGGGAAAGAAAGCAAAGAGGAAAGCTCGAGAGAAGCAGCTGGAAGAAGCTCGTAGATTGGCTGCGTTGCAAAAACGACGAGAACTGCGAATGGCTGGAATTGACGTGAAACAAAAGCGTCCGAAAAAACGACAGATTGATTATAATAGAGAAACTCCTTTTGAAAAGGTACCTGCTGCAGGGTTTTATGATACTTCAACCGAAGTGTTTGATCCAATGAACTCTGACTTTGCGAGACTGAGACAACAGCAACTGGAAGGCGAAATGCGTAAAGACAAAGAAGAGGTAGGTTTAGTACGATTTCTATTTAGTACCTTATATTTGAACTGGTGATACTGTACGTGCTTATAATCATACGTTAATAAACTTTTATAGCGAGAGCGTAAGAAGGACAAGGACAAGATTAAACAACGAAAGGAAAATGATATACCGGCAGCCATGGCACAAGGAGAGGACCCACAAAGAAAGCGGAGTAAGCTTGTCCTTCCCGAACCGCAAATATCGGATAGTGATCTGGAACAAGTGGTCAAACTTGGAAAAGCATCAGAAGCCGCAAAAGAAATTGCTGCCGACTCGGGAACAACAGCTTCACAAACACTGCTTAACGACTATTCGTTGGCTAGTGCAGCAATGACAGCACTACGTACACCACGCACACCAGCTCCAATGACGGACAAGATTTTGCAAGAAGCTCAAAATATCATGGCACTGACTAATGTCGACACTCCGCTGAAAGGAGGACTAAATACTCCTATTGTTCAAAGTGACTTTAGTGGAATGACACCTAAAGGAGAAGTGTTAGCAACACCAAACACAATTCTTTCTACACCATTCCGTACTCCAGGTGGTCCTTCGGTGAGCAGGACTCCGGCACCCCGCATGGGTCCGCCTGGTGCAACCCCAACCCCACTCAGAGATAAACTGAGTATTAATCCTGATGAGGATTTGGGCGGGTCTTCTGGATCTTTTAAGCAACATCAAAAACTTTTAAAAAGCAATTTGAAAGATGCTCTAGGAACTTTACCCGCTCCAAAAAATGATTACGAGATTATTGTTCCTGAAGATGACAGTGTGGAAAATTCGGAATCGGATGGTCTAAAGGGTCCCGAAATTGAGGATAGAGCTGATGCCGATAAAAGATCTCAAGAAGAAGATCAGCGACGACGTAAACAAGAGTTTGAAAAACTGTGCGAAGCTGTCCAGCGTGGGCTTCCTCGCCCAGTCGACGTAAATTCATCTATCCTTCGTCCAGGACAGATGGATGTACAACTTAACGACCTTCAGAAGGTATGAGAATAAATGGTTTTTATTTTTGAAATGCATTGTGGATCACTAGTTTTAGTTGTAACCTATTGTCGTTGTTTGAACAGGCTGAGGAATTGATTAAAAGGGAAACAATTTTAATGCTACATCATGACACAATCGTAGCCCCAACAGAAGATCATATTGTATTGAAGCGCGGTCAAAAGACTATTTCTAATGAAAAGGAGCATTTTAATTACTTGGAACAGCACAATTATGACGAATTTTCGAAGGAAGAAATAGCGCAGGTAATATTCTGCTATTGACGATTTACTTGAAGTATGCTGTTTAAGTTATTAGTAAAGTGTTGTTGGTATTTTTGTTAAACATATTTAGGCTGACCAGCTGCTTCAGGAGGAATTACAGAGTGTGAAGAAAGGAATGCAACATGGTGATTTATCAATTGAAGCGTATACGCAAGTGTGGGAAGAATGCTTGTCCCAAGTATTGTACTTACCAGGACAAAATCGCTATACCCGTGCTTCAATTGCATCCAAGAAAGATCGTGTGGAGTCAATGGAAAAAGCTTTGGATCAAAATCGTAATCATATGACAAAAGAAGCGAAACGAGCATCTAGAATGGAAAAGAAACTTAAGGTTCTTACAAACGGATATCAAATGCGAGCGCAGGCACTTTTGAAACAATTCCATGATCTGGTGGATCAAAATGAACGTAGTGAAATGGAGAAGTCAACATTTGAGTTTTTGAGAGAGATGGAAGACATTGCTGTTCCTCGACGTCTTGAGGTATATTTTTGAACCTTCATATGTTAACTCATCGTGGTATTGAATTTTGTGTATGAATTTCACTAAATCAATCGTTATGCATGCAGGCTATTATAGAAGACGTTGACAGACAAAAGGAAAGGGAGAGAGATTTACAAGAGCGATTCTACAAAGGAAAATTTGAGGCTGAAAATTTAATCACAAGCCTTCGAAACAACGAATCAGCATAAACTCTTCAATGCTAAGTAATGATCAGTTTGTATGTATTTGGCGACAAATGTTGCCATGATTAGTTTTCAAATTCTTTCGTAATTTTTATTGTTAAATTTCATTCCTACTTTCATCTTCGTGTAATTAAATAATGCTGTATACATAATAAATTATAAATAAAATTGAATATAGTAGAATGTATGAAGCGTAGTTTCCGTCATTCCGATTTATTTGACTCTTTTAAGCTTCAGCATCATCAAGTTCCAGGTACATTGTGAGAAAGCTTGGTTCCAGATTACGTGTTTGTTATGTGTTGCGTAGTTTACTAACTAAGAAGGTTATCTGATATCTTTGTGCTATTCTCTCTAAGAGGGTGCTCGTCGTATTGTATATTCTATTAATGGCTTATATATATATTATAATTTATGTATCATACATATTGAAATCTACACAGTACAAGTGCATTTCGTCTATTCCATAAACGCTGTTTTCGTTCCTCATATGGTTTACCACGAGTTGCCAATGGGGGGAAGCTGCTGCCCAGGTGCCCTTAAGATTAAAGTAAAGGACGTAAAGTAACAACACGTTATAAACTTTTAGTAGTGTATTAATACTTGACTTAAAATGTAAAGTTTACTTAGCATATTGTGTGTTAAAATTTGTTTTCTCTGCATTGAAATTGGTTGGAAATTCCGTCGGTGCGGGTAGTGCCATTTCAGCCATTTCTTCAGCCACATTTCGTTTTCGGTACCACCAGTACTCAAAAACAAGGGTAATACAAGCCATCACGATTCCAACAAAAATGACGATAAACACACCGCCTGAAATTTAAATGGTTGTTGGAAAGATCAATATTATGTCATCAAGTCATCAACCCATTATTTTAGCGATAACCGTTCTAATAATATGTTAAATTTTGATGAAGAAGTACGAATTTGACACTGACCAATGTTGTGAATGCTGATACCATCAGACTGGTTGTCATCCTTGGCGCAAACGGCCTTCTTAGGATTGTCATTCCACCAATTTTCCTTTAACTGTTCCAAGTGCCGTTGATTTAACAGTTTAAGAATCCTACGATTTGATAATATAAAATTGAAGGGAGAAAACACGATATTCGATCCAAGCTTGCAGCTTTACAAATACGCTACATAAAAGAGAAAGCAAGCACTTTTGTCTGTGAAAGTGAATCCACACCGTGCAATACAATGATGACATTGAATATGAACGAAAAAGCTTGACCGTGCAAAACTGTGAGTGCAATAAGGTCATTCAGTCATTTGAATGATTATAAAGAACTCCTTACGCATCATTCAATTGATCTTTGAGTGGTGAACCTTGTTGAACAGCCAAAGCATATGGTTTTCGAGAAAATTCTTCCCCAACCATTATGACGTCGCAACTCGTGAGAACTTCATAGCGAATGTCTGTCGCGTCGCCTATTATTCACATTAAAGTTTTATTTAGAGTATCCAACGATCAATAGTGGACCTTCATCAAAACGTACCCAAACTATGCATTTGGATATGGTTGGAAAACAGTTTGAACAACATTTAATTTCAGGCTCATGCATACAGGTATGCATGTTCAGTCAAAATGAATTTTGGAGCAAATATTCATGCAAAATGTAATACGTAATACAAAAGCTTTGTAAAATTGTCACAATCTCTTGAAACAATCCTTATATTATTATGTATTACAAACATCAAACATCGCATCCTCCATGTGTAATTTTGAAGGATATTTAAAACAAATTGAGCCATTGCAGACGTATAGTAGATTCGTGAGACACATGCTTACATGTGAGAAAAGGATTCCTTCAAAGGTGACCCTTTCTGTACTGCAATGGCATACGGTTTGCGAGAAAACTCCTCGCCGACTTGGTTGAATTCACAGTTTGTAATCGTTTGATATTTAATGTCCGTTGCTTCACCTGCTCATTCAAAAATGGCTTAATGGCCAATAACAAAATACTACCATGCGTCTTTGTAGTAAAATTTGTAAAATACTATTTTTCGCATTTTTGAAATGGTGAAGCATACATATTATTACTTTACAACAGTAAAAGAATAAAATCAAAGTTGTGCATACCCAAAAATGCAAACCCGTCTGACTCTTTCTTGTCCTCACCACGCACCCGAATGATGGCCTTCTCAAAAGTATCCGGAGGTTCATTTTCCTGCATTGCTTGCCACATTTTGGTGAACTTGTCACTCACAGGGTAGTCCCACACTGCCAGTTGTGATCGTTCGAAGTCTGTCATGCTGTCATTCAAGCTCATATCCTTCCAAATTCTAAATAAAAGTTATCAGTAAATTAAACAAATCCAAATCATGGTCATCAAACTTGCGATTCATTTCAAACATACTCATAAAATCTGTGTTCAATATGAGCCATCCGATCAAAATAAATCCAAGCAGCGCTCCCCCTAACTGGGGCATACTGAATTTTATACTGCTTGCTAAGATCGTCCAAGGATTCAACAGGAGCATCCAAACGGGACACTGTCAGAAAAGCAGCCAAGTTTGCCGTATATGATGCAATAATGATGAACCCGAACAACCACCAAGTCGCAGCAACGAGACGACCGGATAAATTCTTCGGAGCTTCTCCACCACCCTTTTGAATGGGATATGAAAATAAAATGTAATTTAATAAGAGAATTAAAACGCTTTTCATTAGCCTGATTGTCTTTAGGATTTTTGAAACATTACTTGTGGCGTAAGAGAAGTCATGCAAAACCAGAGGCATTCCTTTAAATTGAATTCTCTTTTCTCTTCGTCGTCCTCGTATTTCTCTCGATTATTTTGGTAGCTGTATGGGCTCCATCGATCGAAAATCCACATCAGAATGCTGAAAGCAATTACAGTGAACACTTAATTCTATTTTGCACAAGCTGTACACTTAACCTGCCTGTGCATAATCAAACTCTCAAGTTTCATAGTGTAATTATTTTTACCTTGTGAAGAAGTATGCCCCCAGAATACACATCCATACGTCATTTTCCAAGACGGTCAAGAATTTGAAGAGCGAAGTTGTCGTTTTTGGTTTTCTCATA
>JABASF010003189.1:0-11233 GCA_019776145.1 Harlomillsia oculata
CTGTGTGATACTGGTCTTCTTAGGTTTAGGAAGGTGCCAAATTTTTCTGTACGGTTGAATGTTTAAATTCAAAGGATTGAATCAGGAAGTTTTTCATTTTTTTACGGAATCAAATTCCCCTTTTTTATGTCAAAAGTCAGGGTTTGAAGGAAAGTTAATTTTCGCACAGTTCTTACCATTTCTTTTGAATCCAAGTCATTGCTGTAGTTTGGAGAGACGTCGAGGAAATCTAAAAATACCTTTTTTCAGGACGGACGGCGGAAGAGAAAATCCTCTCTAACATTCTCCACGTTTTGCACTACCTTAAACCTTTTTTGCTTTTTTGCCTTGTCTTATGGCAAGAGATCAAAAGGAGCAATTTTCGAGACTCCCAATATTCTCATTACTTGTATGTTTGTCGCTCAAGAGTCTGTGGTGATTGGATTGTACAAAGGAAAAGGGCAATTCAAATATTATCCCCTTTCGCAGTAGTTCCTTAAACTAATTTCTTCAGATTTTTGAGAGCAGAGCAAGTCAAAAGTCAAGTCTTTTTCTTTGTGCGTGTGCAAAAAAGTGTTTTCGTAAGATTGTGCTTGTACATTTTGGCAAATAATATTACAAACCCCACTGTTCTGGTCGGTTCAAAATCCCTTATCTGGCCCTTATTCTTGGGAGAAAACTCTCTTTAGTTTTTCAAAAACGAAAGTAGGATTCAATAATTGAATCCAAAATGAAGCTGAACGTCTGGTTCGACAGGATGGGTTTGCCATTCGGTTCAGACTTGTGGGTTTCGACTGCTTTCATCTGTTGTACCTTGGCTTTGGCGGATATTCTAAGATTATTCGTATATTTCATATTACCCCGGAGAGCAGCGTTCCTCAAACTTTTACTTTACGAGATGATTGCGTCGGCAGAGTTGTGCGCAGCCTGCTTTGAGGTGTGTGTAAGTAAGTGAAAGAAGAAGGAAAGATGCTGCGATAATTAAAATTACACATAGTTACACAAAGAGGAGAAAATTTGAGATGATGAAAGAAAACGTTGTTTATTTTGGTTGGACGCATAGTCGCTGACAACTACGGCGTGAGCACTTACGCCTTGTACCTCTTCCTCATGTCGAATTTGGTGGTCGGTTCGTTGGGGCGAGGCGGCAGCTTGTCCTTATAATCACATTGAAGACTGGCTGGAAGGGAAAAGACGCTTCGTTCCTTTACTTGTTCTCATTTCCGCGGAAATTCTCGGCGGTTGCTTCATCTATTCACTTTACGTGAAGCACCTGTGGGCACTGCAATACGAGGAGCGACATGTGCAAAAACTCGTTGTGGATCCGGATGACTGGGACTCTGATCTCCAAGTGAGAGACTTTTTGTCTTATGCTATACTTGCACTTACTTCTTCCAACTCATTTTCTCCAAATGTGCTTTTTCCCTCTTAGTCATTTTCCATAAGGAAATCTTAAGTCTCTTGTCTCACTTGTGTGAAAGGAAGACTCGAGTGTTTTCAGTTCGTAAGTCCGTAATATGCGGTTTTTCATACTTGTCAGATCCCGGTGTTTCATGGAGCGTTAGTCGAAGGGATTGCGACATGCTTGTGCCAACTGACAGCCAGAATGATTTCAGAACGGGAACCTGCCTTTGGAGATGCCATTAATGCTTTTGTTGGAACTTCACTTGTCGTGGCTGGTATACGATAGCTCTTCTTTGTATTCCACTCGAGTGTATCAAAAGTTCCATTTTCCTTCTTTAAAACTATGGAATCTCTGGATTTATTATAAGATTTTATAACCTTATTCCCTTTCTTACACATGTCCTCATTTTCCAGTCGAAGGAAATGAATTCTCACTTTTTTATGAACAGCGTTCGATCTCAGTGGAGGTTACTTCAATCCCGTCTTAGCCACTTCTTTACAATATGGATGTGGTGGAGTGAGTGCTTGGGACCATGTTGCTGTTTACTGGCTTGGCTCAATTGGAGGTTCCATTGTTTCGCTTTACATCTTTAAACTCAGCTTCTTTCAGAATAACTTTGTCCAATCGAAAAGCAAAGAAGATTAAATGAAAATTCCCCGTGACACGACACGGTGATGTTTCAGCATCGGATTTGCCTGATATGCAACGCTACCTGACCAATACTACCAAAAACAAAATAAACGTTACTACCATGATGTGATTTTAATTTTACCGGAAGACTTTCTCAAAAATAAAATTGCACTGTACTTTCTGTTGAAATTCTACGATTTGAATGACAGCGTAAGTTGTCATAGAGTGTCGTACTTCGTACCGCATCTTTTCGGCATTTCACATGCATATTGGCCATGAATCCTACCAGAGAAAATAAGTAAGTATTAGCCAATCCTTAGGAGTTAGGAGATTGTAGGAGAAAGTATATTATAATGAAATATAAACTCTAGTATTTAGTAATGTTTGGCTTAAGGTTTGAACCAGTAGAAAGTGAATATGCAGAAATTCTCATTTCCATACTGTTTATGTTCGTAATCATTGAAATTGCGGCAATCTTAAGGACTATTTCTGAATGGATTCTTCCAGAAGATAACTTAAGACAGGAGTTTGTACTTCTATTTATCTCAAAGCTCGAAATTTTATGCCTTTTAACGGAATGCGGACAAAGTATGCAAGAATATCAGACAAATATATAAATTGCTTTTTTAAAACTAAAAATTGACCATATTTTGATAAACATTGATTGAATTTAAATTATAGTCTATTCAACAAATGTGTACGTCAGCTTCATTGTACTAACAGCAATCAATGTGTATTGGAGTCTGCAGTATCCGACAGTAAGAAGCTTGGTAGACTATATTCAAGACTGGGTTTTTGACACAATTCCTCCAGATTACACATGGAAAACATACTGTATAAACATTCTAGCCAACACGGCAGGTGATTTTTCATCCTACTCTTTGACTCGATGGCTATGGAGTTTGGAACTAACAAAAGGACATCAACTTGGAATTTATGATGTGCCATGGGCAGGAAGTTTAACCGTGAGTCGAATAGTCAAATCATCATCAATAAACTTATCGGAATCGTCTTAACCACCCTAAAACAAACCTTTATAAATATGACGATACATTTCAGGTTAGTGGATTAGAAGGATTCGCCTATGAATTCTTAGGAACATTCCTTATCCTTCTCTGTCAATACTGTGCAGTTTACATGAATTGCAGTGTGTTTGTACAAACTTGTGTTTACGGGGGTTTTAATTCATTCATCAGTCATATTTGTACGTGAGCACTGAGCACACTGCACACTATCTAAAATATATGGTAAGAAAAGCACTAACTCAACTGAATTCCGAAATATCTTTGCATGGAACAGGTAACGAGTACACCGGAGCGTACTTCTCTCCTATTCAATCACTTGCCGCCGAATGGGGTACTGAGGCTATGGAACTAACACCTCTCTACATTCATCTTTTTGTGTACTGGGTAGGACCAATTTCCGGTGCACTCTTAGCAGAATGGGTTTACATGCTGGAAACTGTCCAGTCATGGCTCACACCGCCATTCGATGTAATGCCAATCGCAAGCAAAACTAGTCTCTCGATGAGGGCAACCATGTTAGAAGTACAGGCAAGTAGACAAGACGCAAGAAACAAAAACTCGAACTGAATAAATACGCAATAATCAATCACACAAACTTCGCACATATTTGTACGTTCTGCAGCAAAACTCAGAAATGAATGCATAATTAGATATTAATGTCTTACAAAAACCACAGAATATTTAATAAGTTCATAACAGCCTTGGCGATGTGAGCAAAACCTTAGCTCCACCTGATCAATAAAAATAATAGAAGCAAAATACCGTAATGCCACAATGTGATTATGATTTTACCAAGACTTTCTCCAGAATGAACTTTCTCCATGCTCTTTTGCCTACAAAGACAAGTTGTCATGTGTCCTGAATCTTTTCAGAATAATAATTTACTCTACTTGAAATTGGTCGCATACCTTATCGTGAAACGTGTATAGGTAGGAGAGACTTTACTAAGACAGAAGATCTTAGAAGACAATTTCCGTAGGGTAGTGGCAAGTAAACTCTAGCAGTCATGTTTGGACTCGAGTCACTCGATTGTGATCCCGTAGAGAGTCCATATGCAGAAATTTTCATGTCCGTTCTATGCATACTGGCTATAATTGTAGTCGGGAAAGTCTTGAGGACCCTTTCTGAATGGCTTACGGAAGATAACTCGACCTTACAAGAGTTGGCCCTTGTGTACGTAGCAAAGTTCGAAATTCTTTGTCTTTGCAGGGAGTGTGGACAGAGTACGCAGACAAGAAATACTTACAATCTTTAACAAAAAAATGCCAAATTGAAAAATGTTTTGATTAACACTCAACGAATTTAAATTGTAGTCTATTCAACAAGTGTGGTCGCCAGCTTCATTGCACTCGCAATACTCATGGTGTACTGGAACCTGAAGTATCCATCAGTCAGGAATTTTGTGGATTACATTCAAGACTGGGTGTTTGACACGATTCCTCCCGATTACACATGGAAAATGTACGGTATGTACATTGCAGCAAACGTGGCAGGTACTCTTTCGTCACGTATGCTCAGTCGATGGCTTTGGAGTTGGGAACTAACAACCGCTCATCAGATGAAATATCAGAATCTGCCATCGTCAGGAAGCTTAAATGTACCTGCCGACCAATCATTAGTATACTTTATCCCTGGAATTGTTCACACCCCAATGCACATTTTGACTATTCATTTTATAGGTTGGTGGAGTACAGGGATTCACCTATGAATTCTTAGGAACATTCCTTTGCCTTCTGGGCAGTTACTGTTCAGTTTACATCAACTGCAGTGCGTTTTGGCAACTCTCTATTAGCTCCTGCTTTTCTTCATTCATGAGTCGTAGTTGTAAGTGTGCTCACGAACTAAAACATGATAAAGCATTATTCATATATGAATACTATGTGTGTTAAGTTAAAAATTTCGGAACATCCTGTTTTACACCAGTTTGCAAGTATACCGGAGGCTACTTCAATCCTATACAATCTTTTGCCAGCGAATGGGGTACAGAGGTGCTACGGAGCCCTATCACTTATCTTTCCGTCTACTGGATAGGACCAATTTCCGGCGCACTCCTGGCAAAATGGATATGCAAGCAGGACGCAGTTCAGTCATGGCTCGGACCGAAACACGATTCAAAGCCTAGCACTAGCAAAAGTAATCAAATAACGACTCTGTATGAAAAGGATGATGGAAACAAGAAATTGGATTGAATAAATAGAATTAACACTTAACACAACTTCAAACAATGAGCATGGACTCTTACTTTTATGTCAATTCAATAGTAAAAGTATATAAAGTCTAAGAAAACTACTTTGTAACCGTAAAAACTGAAAAACAGTAGTGTTGAAAACATAATATTTTGAACCAAATAAGTTAAACGCCAGCATATTTGACTTCATCGAAAGCTTTCCGTGCTTTCTTCAACTCTTCATTCATTGAAAGGAGATCCTTTACACGAGCGTATTTCCGGGGATCTCTGCGAGCGAGATACATAATGTCTTCAACTGCGACTCGTCCAGTGCGTCCAATCTCCATTGCTTTGATCGTCTGGCAATCAAAAACATCCGATTGATACAATTTTGTAGTGACGTGACAATACTAAGCTAAAACTAGGATGATGACAATAATTATTATAATAAACTTACCACTTCAGTAATAAATTCGATAACAAGGTCTTCAATCAAATCCACACTTTCAGTATAGGGATTCTGATCGTCACCAAATCCATACATCATACATCTAAGCTCCTTTGAGAACATTCGTTTGCGACTCAAATCCTGGCCCTGACTTCCGGATGCTTCTCTCGTATCTTGAGATTCGCTGTCGTCGTCCATCTAAGAAATTCCAAAAAAAGCAATTATTGTCATTAATCATGCCAATTTACTTACACAAGTACTTGATTTTCGATTTACACAAATAATCAGAAGATACTCAACAGTTCAATAATTCAACACAAGAGAAAGTTAAATGCTAAAATGTATTACTTTGATATTAAGGAGATGAGTTCATGAGTTCGAGTTGAAAGAAGCATGCAGGAGACGACACACAAGAAAACAATAAAAGCAAAAATTGGCAAACTTACCATTTCGAAACTCTCGTCGTTGTTTGCATTGCTACTGCTAGCGGCCATGGTTTATTGAAATGGGATTTTATTTTGTGACTCAAGACTTGTCAGAGGTTAAAGGTCACAAAACTAATTGGCGTAATTGGTACAAAAAAGCTAGCGAAATTGCAACTTTTTGCAACTATGCAAAAACCCAACTAATACCCATTTCAAACCTCAGTGCATTGTCGTGGACCCGACCCGAGAATTACACACAAAACCTGCTCTATAGACTTTTTAAGCCAACAAAAAGCAAAAAAAAATACAAAAATTAACATTATTACATTAATTTAAGTGAAACTTAGTATAAATAACATTATTTTTAACGGTTTTATTAAAATGATATTTTTTAACTTAGAAGATTTCAACTTGGTTGGTACTAAATACTAATACATAAAGCATTTTTACGAAAAGTACTAATAGAGTGAAAACTACCAAACAATGATGTGCTGACACTGACTTCAGGGTTAACCGTTAAAGAGTATTTTCAAAAAAACTTACCTTGAAAAACTTTTTTGAAAAGACGAAACGAAGGAATCGATGTTCGACGGTCGACGACAAGGTAAAATCAATCTGATCACACTTTGAACTTGGAGCTCTGATGAGTCTGATGAGCGCAGCGGCTGCTTTGACCAGATTGCAACGTGCCAAAGTGCGTCAATTCAAGTCAAAGGCAAGTCAAAAAAGCTGTTCGTTTTAATTCGGTTCCCGTTCTGTCCCATTACCCGATTTTGGGTAAAAGGTTTCCCTGAAAGGAGTGATTAGTCACAGGAAACAGTACATCACATTTTTAGAGGTAAGGAATTGACAAATATTGTCTTTATCGGTCTATAAAACAAGCCCAGACTGCCTTTAAAAACCTTGTCTGGTACATTATTTTACGACGTTTGGTATTTTTTGTTCGGTGTCGGTAACTGTCCCACGCAAACGTTTCGGTAACTGTTTTGACTTTTGACTGATTTTCGAAAATATTCATTTTTACGCAATATTTTATTGTCGTGGTATTTTGGGACACTGTTTGATAACGATTCGATTATTGATAGAAGTTGTCCGGTCGTGATCATTGTGTCCTTGTTCGAATTTTGATGATGGTATTTTTTGGTTTCAGGTAGGAAGAAAATGGATTCTCAACCGAAACCGACTGCTGCTCCAACGCCAGCACCGAAAGTAAAAGTGACCCCGCAAAAAGGAACAACTCCACCTCCTACAATGAAAGGACCATCTGCTGGAGCTTCATTTGGAGCTGGAGATTTACTCCAAAATCCCATGTTCTTCAGTGTGATTGTTGCAGTCGTTCTTGTGCTATTAACGATATGTAAGTGACAGTAACGAAGCTCTTTATTCGCCGTATTGCTGAAATGTTTATGTTCATGCCACGATACTGCCATCATCATGTAACTAAATTCTATAACTTTTCGTTTTCCTTATTCAGTGTACCTTTGGAATCGAAAAGGAAGAAAGGGTCGATCCATATTGTTCGTTGGCCCATGTGAAGCTGGAAAAACTGCAATTTACTCAAAGATACTCTGTGGAGACGACATTGACACTGTAACTTCCGTTGTACCTAATGAGTGCGACTACATTCCGATGAGCGGAAAGCCTGCTCTACTTCTCAAAGACTTGCCTGGACATGAAAGAGTTCGAGTCAAATTTTGGGACACTCATAAAGTAGGTGTTCGAGGAATTGTTTGCGTGATTGATGCTGCCGGTGGAAGCAAATCCATTCGAGAAGGAGCTGAAGTATTGTACGGAATATTAACTGATCCCGTCGTCAACTCTGTCCAGCCGAATATTCTCATTTTAGCTAATAAACAGGATCTCCCGACTGCCAAGAGCACTAAAGTCATTCGAACTCAATTAGAACGAGAGATGTAAGTGCACCATACCATTTCTAAATCGTAAATCAATCCTATTAAACACTACTGACTCACAAATTCAATATCTATTCCTCTTGCAGAACAACCCTTCGTATGACACGGTCTGCTACTCTTCAAGCCATAGGTGACAATAGGCAATCAACCACAAAAACACTTGGACGTATGGATCGTGATTTTGAATTTGATCACGTTGCACCAATCAAGGTAAAATGCAAACACACAGTCAAATCAAATTCCCATTTTCCCCATATGAAATCATCACCCCTGAATTCTACCGTTTAAACAAATACCTCCCATTATCTTTCCACAGGTTGATTTCGCTCAGGGTTGCGGTATCGGAGAAGAAAGTGATTTAAAAAGTGTCATCGCCTGGCTCGACCATGTCGCCTAAAAATCTTCAAAAGAATAACTCAAAACCTAATTAAATGCTTCGAACTGACTTCTTCATATTCTACTTCCACCTTTTAGCCTTCAGTTTCACGTGCTCTATGTCGCTTGAATGTGTTCGAATTTATGTGTTACATATATTATGTAACAAATCTAATATTGTCAATATAATAACCGTAGGTCTATGACTAGTGATAATGCTAATTTACTAACTTCATTTCCGAAACTATATGTCAGAATCGTTTCGTTCTTATCTTATCAGACTTGTTATGAAATCGTCACCTTGTCGTCGTACATTATTAGCTCAATAAAATATATGCAAAAATGAATCATCAAATGTATCAAAAGTCATCTCGTCTCTGGGTCTCATCTCATCATCTCCATTCGCGAATCCACTTTTCAGATTGCAGAAGCCAAAATAGTACCTAAAGCACATCACAGCTACGCCATCCCATATTCGCGAAAAAAGTAACAACAATGGAAAGGATTGAAATGAACGTTTTCTCGTTGTTCTGAAGCAGACGAATTGCAATTGCTCATTCCGTGTGTCCGTCATGCCTAATTCTAGGGCTATTCCTACCTGTAAAAAGATAGCGTGTCGGATTTGTGTGGAGGAAAAGAGTACAGATAGAGCCGACGATAAATAGCAATTTGGGCGTCCCTCTACCAACATTTCCCCTTGTACTCTTCTACACTCCTCACACAAGGCTTTATAAAGCTTTTCCATAAGAATCCTCATATACCCAAAAATCCAAACTGTACTCTCTCCTTTTACAAGGCGAGTGTATTCTTATGAGAAGACTTCTTTAGACATGGAAAAGTAGTGCAGATGATGACGATGACTAAGCCCGAGCAGACCTCACATTTTAAAGGCTGTCAGTCATCTCATCTCAAACTGAAAATTACGTCATTTTTGAAAAAAAAACAGTGAATAGCTGGTGTAATTTCGATTTTGTAATGTAATTTATATTGTGATAATTTCCTGGAAGGAACTGATTGGGCTTGTCTGTTCAGGGAAAACGGGAGCCGTTCCTTCATTTTTTGCTCCGAGTCATTTTTTTGTATCTCAATTTTATTAAGTGGTGACGGAAATATTGGACATTTGTGTCCAAAGAACACGACGGAGGGGTAAGTCAATTTGTTGGACTTTTCAGGGGGTTTTGGTTTGGTTTCTGTGGAGCATATTTTGAAAATTCGAAAAATTGTAATAATTTTGACTACCATTTCCCAGCTGGTTTGTCGAATTTGTCGCATTCAGACTCGTGTTTCAAAAATCCTAAATATTTTGTATCCAAGAATTTCAAATGTGAAGTTACTTGCTCCACTGCTCCTGTCAAATTTTGGAAAATTCAAGTTTTAATATCATTCGCATCAAGTGTAGGTTATTTTTAGTTTGTGAATTGCACACCACTGACTCTATTGTTGTAGATTGACAGATAATCTCATCTGTGATTACATCAGTTGTGTTTAAAGTGTGGATGTGGATGAAATTCATGAAATGATGAAGGTTTTTATTAATATTAGTCATTTTGTTTATACTTTTTTATGTAGGTTACGGGTTCAGTTACTACAAAGGAGTACATCACATCACAGCAACGATTGTATATACTTGATGATGGTTATTCAACTCAAGTTTTAGTACACGTTGTGTGTTGTGGAAGCAGTGGAGAAAAAATTTAACATCTTTTGGCAGATTGCATATAATACGATAATACCTCAATAAATAAGAATCAAAATGTCGCTGTCCGCGTCAGTGTTGGAACCTCCGGCGGATCCACCTGCGGAAGATAGTATTAAAGTAGTTTGCAGATTCCGACCTTTGAACACTGCTGAAGAAAAGGCTGGGTCAAAGTTTGTAGCCAAGTTTACTGATGAAAATTGTGTGTCCATCGGTGTAAGTCCATTCAAATTATGCAGGGGACTAATTACAAAGCTATTTCATTTTAAACTTCGTGGTTTTAAGAAGTGTCAATGTTCTATTTGCATAGGGTAAAGTGTACGTGTTCGACAAGGTATTCAAGCCGAATGCAACACAAGAAAAAGTTTACGATGATGCTGCAAAGTCCATTGTTAAAGGTTACTTGACTTTTTAGATTAATAATCAATGGTCCTTTGAATCGAGTGCATTTGTAATTGAAATGGATGTTTCGAATGAATGACAGATGTTCTTTGTGGATACAACGGTACAATCTTTGCATATGGTCAAACATCTTCGGGTAAAACGCACACGATGGAAGGAGTTATGGGAGATTCAGTTAAACAAGGCATTATTCCACGTATCGTTCAAGACATCTTCAATCATATCTATTCCATGGACGAAAATTTGGAGTTCCATTTAAAATGCTCATATTTTGAAATCTACCTGGACAAAGTAACTGATTTGTCTTACGTTTTAACCTGTTCTGTTTTGCTCATTCATACTAAATGACAAGGTTTCAATTTTCATCCAGGTTCGAGACTTGTTGGACGTGACCAAAGTTAACCTAAGTGTCCATGAAGACAAGAACCGAATTCCATACGTCAAAGGGGCAACGGAACGATTCGTCTCATCACCAGAGGAAGTGTTTGAAGTAATTGAGGAAGGAAAATCCAATCGTCATATCGCTGTTACCAGTATGTGATATTACTTTTTCCAGACTTTTCCTTATCACACTCACAATACAATATATCAACTTGTATTATCTCGTGTTTTGCTGATGGCTAATGCGTGATGCTTAGTTAGTGCTCAAGCAAAGCGGTCAGTAGATGGAAATGCAAAGTTCCTTGTCCTTCCTTATTGACGAAGTATTGTCGTTATTACAGTAATTGCTTTTGAGAAATGAGGAAAGATTGTATCTAAGCATCGCAT
>JABASF010003190.1:0-11223 GCA_019776145.1 Harlomillsia oculata
GCATTAAATTTTCTTTGCCATTCGAATTTGAATTCGGGTTCTCCAGCTTCCTTTTCACGTTCCCGTTTCATTCCAGGTGGTGGTTCGTAAAGGAAATTCACACTCAGTTTCTCTTTACTTTCTTTACTCAACATTGCTCTAAAAAACAACACAAGGTCAAATATTAGTACACGAAAATACATTCCAAAATTAAATATTGTTATTACATCAATTTATATAGAATTTCGACGATAGCATATTAGCGTAATCAATAATTCGTTAGCAAACTTACTTGTTATTGTAGAGATCTTGTTCCTTTTCATATTGTGCTTTCAACTCTTCTTGTTTTAGTTTGTAAGCAGCTGCCTTTTGTTCTGCCATCCATACTCGTTTTAAATTATCACGAGAAGCTGGATGGAAAAACTTTTTACACATGTAATTATTAAACCCTTTCCCCATTTTGAATTTTGACGATTTCTAATAATTCCACACGAGATTTTTGGAAAATTGTATTCTCTCAGCAAAAACAGATGTCCAATAATATTTTCTTGGTTTATGAATCACAAATCCTTACTTCCGAGTTCGGATAAGTCCAAGTTAAAATTTTTTCAAAAATCAATCGCTTTTAAAATTTTATAAAATCTCGAGAGTGCGTCAACAAACAGACAAGGCTGTTTTGCGTACGACGTAGAGGAAGTGAGAGGTTGAACGTTGGCTGACTTTCATGAGGCAATCCTATATGACGTCATAGACCTGCCTTTAGGATCAAAACAAACGTATTTGCCTACGCTAAATACGCTTACAGTTTATAAACAATACAAAATGATTTTAATTTAGAATTGGGATGAAAATTCGAGTAAATGATTTTTTAATTAATCGTTTCATGGTCAATATTTTAAATTCTAAATATATCATGTATGACTGACTAACTGCACGTGCACATCGTCATCAATGTACGTTTGTAATTAAAAGAATTTTAAAAAAAAATGCTGTAATGATGATGATTGCGATAAAATGAAATGTTCAATTATGAATTATGAGTACGTGATATCCCAAATGAATGGACTAAATGATTTGACCATGCATTTGACTTTTTGTGACAGCCTGATTTTAGAGTGATTAAAAGGCACGCAAAATGCAGTTAGACTGATATGATTCATGAATGTGTAGGACGGTGCATTGTGCATTATAAAATTAAAATTCTTTTTGGATACGTTTTTTAGCGTAGAAGATGTAACTTTTTGGGTGAAAATGAAAATGAAAAAATGGGACGGGGAAAGTGAATATGATTTTTTTGGGATGATGAATGTATAGCGCCTGGCGGTCTGGCGTCAAGTGGAGTTGTTGAGTGGAGAGAATGGAAGTTGCATTTTCCCGGAAGAAGGAAGTCTGCACAGACTCATTTAGAGGTGGAACGGGTACTTCGGGAATCGGAGGAGTCTGGTTGACCTGCGAGAGAAGTGAAGTTTTGAGGAGACGACGGATCGATGCAAACATGGGCACTGGGAAAAGCTTCGCTATTAAACTTATATCCCGGGTATAAAGAACGGGACTTGACTGGAGAAGAACATTGGGGGAAAATGTTGATTTTCCCATGCCTCAGCTATGTATGGCTGTGTTGAGTCTAGCCTTTTCAGCCTGGGCTCTTTATGTTACAATTCGGGTATTTGGATCGGGAAATCGGGAGTTGTGGGAGTGGGCCAACCCTTGCTTCCTTACCATTGCCTTCCTACTGCTTTTTCCCATCTACTGCTCTTTACTCTACATCTCGAAACTAGGTAGACTTTCCTCATTATACCAGGCTCCTACTTGGGTCGAGATCAATCTCTCTCGTTTCACTCCCTCCGCTTTTTCCTAAAATCAAAATTTGTACAATCTTATATTTCGAAAACATCTTCCCATCTCTTCATTTTTGCGGACATCATGAAGTAAAACAATGGAGGTTGCTCTTTTCCAACCAGAATCCATTTTCTGATTATTGCCAACATTATTTCCCTTTGTGTGTGTGAGAGAGTCAAAGCCTGTGAAACACCAAAAAAGGAGTACAATATTGACACACACATTTCCACATGTAAAAAGTTACCTAATTTTCACTCTCACTCCATTACGTTAAGACAAATACAGTGAAAGCCGTTGGGCATTGTTGAGAAAGCATTCCAGAGAGTTCGCACAAACTTCAAGCTCAGCGCAGTTGCCTTGTTATTGTTGTACTTATTAAACTTGGAAATGAGCTAGGTGAGTTCAATCAATTTAAAAGCTAATTTTTGTAGTGTTTACAAGAGCCATGATAATAATTTGTATAATGGAATTATTTTGCTTGTATATTTTGTTTACAGATATGTGACAATGTTACATGGCACAAATTCTCACTGTGGGGCTTTACTTTGTCACGTAACTACGACAGAGAAAAGGTCACCAGTGTGTGGAACGAGGAGGAAGGTGCCCTTTGACTGTGCCTGTTGAAAATGAAGGCTTCGGACGAAGAGGAATATGGAAGTTTTTACACAACTAACAGTCGAAGTGGAGGGAATGGTGCCCGGTACCGTTACCGGGAATATTCCCCAAGTCGAGGTCAAAGTTCCGCTTCGTCTTCCGCCATGACAGATCCTCCACCTCCGTACAGCTTAGTTCAAAGTCGAGCATACACAAGAACGCCGCCGTATGGAGTGACTGCAAGAAATGTCATGGAGTACAGTGCCCCGCCTTGTTGTCATCAGTTTTACCATCCACCGCCCCCGCCGATTCCTCTCCATCCGTCGCCCTCTCATTTTAACACCATTCCTCATCCTCCACTGCAATACAGGTGATTTTTCATTGATTTAGTCTTAAAAGACGTTCTTGTTATCACAAATAATCAATTTTGCAGCGATTTAAAGATATATAACGTAAAGGCATTGGTTGCTCATTTTTCACCAACAGAGATGTTCCAGCATGTGCAACTTTAAACCGAAGCTGCTACGCTCGTAGAAGTAGCAATCAGAATCCATATGGCTCGTATTACAGTGGGACAGAATCACCATACGCTGACCCTAGAAGTGATATTTACTACACATCGACTCTTACCCGACATCCGAGACATTCAGGTCAACGCTTTCCCCATGAAGTGGAACCAAAGATATACGACGCTCCAGCCCCGCCAGGCGGCTATCATCATGCCGGTCTTCCAGGTCCTCCAGGACCTCAGGGATCTGGCCTTTCCTCCGGCATTCGAGCTTATGGCGTGGGCGTGGGTTCCTTGAGTTCAGGAGCTCAAGGGTCCATCATGCGTTTGGATGAACCTCGTATTTACTCATCCTCAGCATTACAACTGGGAACCAATCCAACGACATCCATTCAACGCTCGTCTTCTCCTCAACACCATTTTATTGACAGGTCCATTTCTCTCATACGCTTGGATAACAGCGGGACTGCATTAACTTCCGCCGGAGCCGTAGCTTCGGGCCCGGATACGAATGTCACGACTGGAAGTTCCATCACTTTAGCAGCAACTGGGAGTTCTCAACCCAGATTTGTGTAAGTTGAAAGTTGAAAAGTATTTCTGTTCTACTTTCTTAGACAAGATTATAACGTTTTGTATATACCATAACCATTGTATACATTAGTATGCTACAGTCTTGCTATTTCTTTTATAATGCCCTTATGTACTTTCACTTTCGCATTAAACAGTGTTGTCATCTTGTCTTTCCAGGATAAAATTTTCACCCGACGTACAAAGCACGCAACACCAGACTGGAATGACAGTTTCGGGAGGCATTGGGTCAAATCTTGTGAAGACTACCATTGAGCTCGGCAGTAGCAACGATCCACTAGCTCTTACTCCAAATAAACCCAAACTGAAAACAGTTCTTGAAGTGCAGTCAAAACCTGTGGTAGAAATGTCGGACAAAGCAGTGATGACTTCTCAGTTACCAGAACAATGGTCACTCATGAGTTCGGGATCCGACAGTCGTCGCATTTCGCTTGGTGCTACCAGTCCCTTGGGTCATTCCCCACCACCGGCTCCGACTCTTTCTGGTGGCGTTCCTGATTTGCTTCCATCCTGCGTCATACGGCACGCTGAATGCACAACAAACCCTTGGTAAGTGAAAAAGTTGATTTACTGCTGTATCTTGAAAGGAGCACGAAGGGACACGAAATAAACCCTCAAAAGCCATAGTTTTTAAAGGGCATGGAAAGGGAAGGGAAAGAATGTTTTGAGATGAATAAAGCCAAAGAGATTCATGCTTGGGTTCCATGAGAAAGAATGAGGAACAGGAACGCAAGTTTAATCCTTGAAGCTTCTTCAAATCTCGTCTGTACAAGTACAAGTAGTAGAAGTTAGGTTTGGGATGGGACTTTGGACTAGACTTCTTGTTGGGTTTATTTGTTGCCATCCCTGCTGATTGCTTCTCTGCCGAGATCTGTAAGATCCAAGAAAGTTTACGCGGCAGTGCAGTTTTTTCTTGAAGATAGTACTCCACCTTTAATCATTTGGCACTTGGCAGCTGCAATTTTGTCGACAGTGGATACAGTCTGATGTATACGATGTATACTACAAATCTATAGAAAATACTATAGTCAACATGTTGTATAGTAGTAAATCACTCGAATGGATTCAATCCAGTTCCAGGTCTAAGTTATATTAATCAAATGGTGGTGGTGGTGCAGCTGAAATCGTGTCAGGATGAGCAAACACCACCGAATCTCGCCAATTTATAGTGAAGAAGAGATCGTGCCTCTTCGCCGAGTTGTAGTAACAACTTCAAATCTTGGCATTGGCGGCATTAGTGAGAATGAGGTTGACGATGTGACATTTGTTTTGGACGACAGGCGAAATTCCGGGAACTTATCGTCTCCAAGAAGGAGTTACAATACAGGGAGCGGCGGTCCTGGAACGAGTACAGGACATGGACCGGGTGGTCCGAATCCTGGAAGCAGCCGAGGTGCACCCAACAAGAACAATGGTGGAAACAGTAGTAGCAACGTCAGCGGAGGTCATGGTGGACATGGACATGGTCACAATAATTCTCATGTTACTACTATCTATATGGGACGGGGGGAATCAAGATGGGCTGTTGTCCGAAAATACATTCGAGGTGAAACCAAAACATTCTTTGGACTGGAAGAGACACATGAACTTAAAGAAGAATGGCTGTCCAGAAGAAAGAGATTTGCGTCTCGACGATATTCAGAACGAAATGTGGATTCCATGCCTCCTCCAAGTCCCTATCAGTCTCCTCCAGGCCATTTTCAACAACATCATGGTGGAATGGGCCATGATCAGCCTGATGGTCGAATCCCAACTTTGGATCAGAGACCCACCACCACAGGGAGAACTGGTCTTCGACGTAGAACACGAAAGAAGGATCATGTTTTGGTTGTCTATTGGAATCTTCTGCGCTGGTTATTTTGGGTATGTTTGAATTTTGAAATGAAACATTATTTTCCAATGACCATGCTCATGCTTATGCATTTTGCCTAATGTTTTTGTTTTAATTGACCTTTACAGTCTCTTCGGTTTGGGCGGACGGGACAGCGAGTAGCTGCTGGTGCCGGTTGCGGGTCAGACACAAATCCTGGATCAGGTTCGACTACTCCAGGACGAGTGCCGTTGGATAGTCAGATGGCTCGTGACCGAACGAAAAGTCGCTCGGTGAGTCCGAATACGCTCGCAGAAGTTCCGCCCAATGTGACCATTTCTCCACAAGAATTATTTTTTGACGACTTGGAGGAGAATAACCGGAATTCTACGCATCACCTTCAGCCGCCTGGACGAGGTCTTCATTGGCGTATTGCCAGAATGCATCCTTCCGGTGGTGGTGGTGGTGGTGGTGGTGGTGGTGGAGGAGGAGGAAATCTTGCCGTTTCCAATCGTATCTCGGCTCAGTTTCTGAGTAAAGTGCTGGACAATTCAGAGCGGCAACAGTATCGTCAAGGGCTTCGTCAGCCAACAAGCACAATCTCTAAGCTAGCACTGATTGATGAGTATGAAGACTTCCGACCTTATTTCACTTATTGGATCACTCTTGTTCAGTTTATTATTCTCATCGTGTCCATGATCACCTACGGGTTGGCTCCTGTGGGCCTTGATCTCCATCGCAAGTCTTCTCTTGTTCTAGTCACATCTCTAAGTCTGCAGCAAATGGAAATCATCCAACCAGCCAATTTTTGGATTGGCCCTTCTGCTGTGAGTTTCATTTCCTCTTCTTTTCTTATACGTTCTTAACAAGTTTCACAGATTCTCGTAGAGCATATGTCTTTCGTTTCAAAGCCTTTTTAAAAATTATGTACTGAAATTCACCTTTATTTCATTTTTGTGATGTTCCAGGCGGATCTAATCCACTTAGGTGCAAAATATTCTCCTTGTATGCGACGTGATGAAACAATGCATAGGCGAATCGTTGAAACTCGTGATCGCGAAAGGCAAACGGCATGCTGTATTCGAAATGATAATTCGGGTTGTGTACAGTCGTCAAAAAATGAATGTTCGGTAAGATAATTGCTTTCACTATTTGCTCGTCTAAGGGTCATTCATTATGATGATTAATAATCGATGTTTCATTAATTCAATGCCCTCAAATTGAATTACATGCAGATTAAAGGAGTTAGCAGATCTGTAAGTCCATATTGTCAATAAATGTGGTTCTTTGATGTTTGTGTGTTTGTTAGCTTATAGGCACCGCACATTGTGCATGTAATAGTGAAATCTAACGTTATTTGATTTTCAAGTTTCAAAACGTCTTAATAACACGCACTCGTTTAGTTCCCTTTAATTGTTCGTTTTAATGATTGTAACATTATATAACGTGTAGCGTGCTGTGCTTTTGATATAAATTGTTTCGTTGGACTGAAAGTACAAAACATCACTGAGTCTATAATAATAATTTTTCAGGGATTACTGTCTACGTGGAAGAAGTGGACTGGGGAAGAGGGACCAGGAGGTCGTATTTCGGGCTCCGTGTGCGGTTTGGATCCAAAGTGAGTGTTATATCGTTATAATGCCTTTTTTAATTGCGTGTAATAATAGTAAATGTTCCGTGGACAGAAATGATAGCAATTCTTTTCAACTTGTGTAGGTTTTGTGAAGCCCCTGCTTCTGTGGCTCCTTACGAATGGCCAGATGACATCACAAAGTGGCCCATTTGTCGCAAAACGCGGCAGCTTAGTCGAATGACAACGAAGGATAAAACTGCAGAGCATATGGTTAGCATTTTATTTGTCTTACCATTCAAATATTTTGTGTTCACTGGCTATAGGATGGAAGCTGGTACGGAATTTAAGTATTATTAACTTCCAAGGGCAATGGGAGGAATTGTATTATACGATGGGATTATGGGATCCACTAAAGAAAGTTGTTTTTTGCAGGTGTGTGAAGTGATAGGACATCCGTGTTGCATAGGAATTCATGCAAAATGTCTTATCACAACGCGAGAGTACTGTCGTTTTGTCAATGGCTACTTCCATGAAGACGCGTCGCTCTGTTCTCAAGTTGCTTGTTTGTCGGTGAGTCCATCAAATCTTTTTGGACGTTTTCCAAAATACATTTGTGTATGAAGCACACGCTCAGTTTTTGGAGAAAGGAGAAACACGAGAAACGTATCATGTTTATATTTCTATGTGATTTTTGCAGGATGTTTGTGGAATGTTCCCGTTTTTAGCATACGAACAACCTGACCAATTTTATCGCTTGATCTCATCTATGTTCCTCCATGCGGGCCTTGGTCATATACTAATTACGCTGCTGTTCCATTGGTTCATATTGCGGGATTTGGAAAAACTCGCAGGACCCTTGAGAATTGCCGTAATTTACTTAGGATCGGGCATGGTGGCGAATTTAGCGTCGGGTCTTTTGGATCCACACCGTGCTGAAGTATTCTATGCTTTCTGACTTCTTCTCACTTCATAATTTAAGTTTTGGAAAAGTGTGAAATATACAACATGCTCTTGTTTTGATTTATCAGGTTGGTCCAGGAGGAGGGCAGTATGGTTTGATAGCATGCCTTTTAGTGGAGTTGCTCCACATGTGGGCAATGTTAAGACGACCGTGGTTAGCTTTGGGCAAAATGATTTTGGTCACCGTTGGATTATTCGCACTCGGATTTCTCCCATGGGTCGACAATTTCGCTCACATAACGGGCTTTATTGTCGGCTTTCTACTTTCCCATGCTTTTATGCCTTACATTGCGTTCGGCAAGTACTCCACCTCAAGGTACATAATTCTGTTTCATCTTTACTATTTGTTTATTCATTGGAATGGATTAGAGTTGAACTCGTAGTATCCAACTTTAAAGGGTTCATTAACGCGATGAAACTTACTCTAATATTCATGGATTCTTTCTCATTGTTTAAATTTTCAGAAAATGGTTGGAAGTTGTGATATGCCTCACCGTATATTTTGTCATCTTTGTGGTCCTCATAATCGTTTTTTACTGGGGATTCGGTGACTGTGAAATTTGCAAAATTTTAAATTGCTTACCGTTTACGCAAGACTTTTGTGCTGAGCAAGATATTGACTTTAAACCATCAGGTGGAGGCATCAATCTAATCACTTAATAAAAGTTTTAAAAGGAAAGTTTAAATGAAATCAGAACACAAGAAAATCTACGGTCTCCAAAAAATACTATGATTATAGAGCACTCAAAACAAAAACGAAAATGACTCGCCAAACACTTCTTCCTTTCCAACTTTTTCTTCGCTATACGTTCTAAGTTGTCTTCGGAAAAGTGTTTGTTGCGTCTTATGAAAAAATCTGTTCAGTTGTTATTGCTGTCCTTTATTGTGCACGTGGTGATTTTCTCTCATCCTCATCCTCGATATAATTCAACGAAACAAAAAGTTTTTCCAGTGTTCTCCGTCATTGTTGTTGTTCTAAAGCGAGTCGTAAAAACCTGCGCAGTAATCGTTTCGATAAAACATGAATGTTTTTATAACTTTTTATTTCGCATAATTGTAAACGTTCTGTGACAACATTTGTGTCTCTTCCTCGCTGCTGCCATTAGTTTTATTTATGACTTGTTCTGGCAGAAATGTTAGAACACTGCTGTACTACATTCTATCGCGTTGCGTGTTAATATTAAATGACATATAGTGAATTAAAAGTGTCCGCAGTTGACAATTTTTCACAAAAACGAAAATTATGTCGTTGTCACTGTCTTTGCCTTTATTCAGCATGCTATTCATATAAATATGCGGCATCATTGCGTGTTTTGCCCGTTTGCATACCCAACACGTGCCTTTTTTGCCCACATTAACGTCCAAAATGAATGATTAACTTTAATGGCGGGTTCATGTACGCCTAATTCTATACAATTACAAGACTCAGTGCCGGACCTGCCGGAGGCTACCGACTACCGACCCTCCTCCATTTAGGTCCAAAGTCTACGTCTACTGTAAAATCATGCTTTTAAGAAAGAAGATTGCAATTCGCAAACTCTGGTTTCTCCAGGTACTCGTTTTTGGATGATCTGGAGTTGCAAATCATACGACGCTTTAACATTAACACTCAACACCACTCTCTGTCTCGTGTGATACATTTTGCTTCTTTTTGTACGTAGTAAAATAGTAATTATCAAAATGACTTTTCCACTTTCTGAACAAATGTTCGTGACGAAAAGATCATCAAATGGGTGGGCTTATGATTCTTATGATTCATGGACACTCCATGGAATTGCTTCAAGGCAAAATATTTTCCCCTTTTTATCTTCATTTTTACCATTTTGGCGTTTAGGATGTTTGAGCACTTGTAAGTATTTGGAGTTTTTGTCCATCATCGTCGTCGTCCTCTCATGCACTTACAGTATTCTTATTTTATAATCAGCTTAATGGAATCTCAGAACAAGTTTACAATTTTTTGCTAAAGATTTAGCCGTCTGTAAAAAGATATGGTGTTAGCGTTGTACTTTTAAAACGGAGCGTCGTCTCTTCAGTTTTGGTTAATTTGTTCTTAAAGTTGCATCCACACGCCGTCGTTTCTTCATTTCTGCTATTGTGCCCGAAGTATCATACAATGTTGAATTTGTGCACTTTTATCCTTTTCGGAATAATGACGCTTGCGTCCTGTGGGGTAACCATATACAAATATAAATAATCAGAATTTAGATATCAGATTTGTTTCATGATCTCATCTGAGATCTGAGAACGCAATCTATAAATATTCATGAAATAAGATTACTATGCAAGATATTAGCAGCTCATTTTCTGGATCTGCGTGATTGCGTTCCCAGGTCTTCAATTAAAAGCTGAGTAAATGTAAATATGTAATTACATCATTTTGATAGCTGAGAGATAACGACCTAACTGAAGATCAAGTAGAACTTCTAAAATGGGACCCGCCGGAATTTATTAAGACCCATTACGTGTACTATTTGAGTGGTTACGACAATGATGGAAGGCCACGTAAGCAGATCAATTTACTCAAGATACACTTTTTAACTTACATTTACCATGCATAGAATAGACGAATAGGAAACGAACTTTCACGAAACTATTTTTATAATTTTTCGAATACTCTCAAGTTTGGGTAGCTGAATTAGGAAAATTTGACATACGGAAGATCATTGAAGCTGGAGGACAAACTCGTAAAGATTTCGATAAATATGTCGATCAAGCTCTACTTCGTTTCAACGTGTCGGTGCTTGAATCGAGCACTGAAGAGCGCCCAGTTAAGGAATTTGCTGCTATTTTTGATTTGGATGAATATGACATGAATCAATTTACTTCTGTTCCCAGTATGTCTCTCATAATCGACATTTTAAATCTTATAAATGAGACCACTTCTTATAATAAAAACGAATTTTTGGACATTTTCAGCCGTTCAATATGTACTACAAATGGCTCAGAGATTCGACAAATCCGCACGAAGAACTCTTAAAGTTGGTCATCTTGTAAATGGTATTATTATCTTCTGATTTACGCATCTCTGATTTACACTTATCAATCGTTTTTGTGATTCCTACAACGATGAAAATCAATTGGATAATTTTTTCAGCCAATTTCCTCTCAGAAACTGTTTACAACTTAGCTCGTCCAATGCTTGGTGAAACATTGACAAGGATGCCAATCTATGGGACAAATGGTGCTAGATGGAAGCCTACTATTTTGAAAACCATATCGAAAAGTCAACTACAGAAGTGGTACGGTGGAACTGCAGAACCCAGTGATATTAAGAAAGTCTATGGCTAATGCAGGAATGCAGCCATGTTCCTGTTTTTCATCATTATTCATTTTGTTGACTTTTTGGTCCTATATTTTCACAGTTATGCTGAA
>JABASF010003191.1:0-11221 GCA_019776145.1 Harlomillsia oculata
TTCCTACCTTTCCAAAACATGCTGGAAGAAAAAAATCAAAGGCTTTATCGTAAAATTAATCTAAAATGAAAACTATCCTATCTAAACCTTTCCGATTTTTTTGGTTCAATATTTCTTCCAGAGTAGCAAGCAAGTACGAATAGTGACTTGTCAGCTAAGTCTTTTCGGAAATATCTTACGCGAGCGACAGTTGTTGTCGCAAACGCACAAAAAAGTTTGATAAAATGCAAAGTTGAGCGTAGACAAAAGCGAAAGTCAGAAAATGCGCACTAAAAACATGATCGTTTCACAGGGATTCATCAACCCAACGTGCGTGCATGTCCATAGATGCGGAAACTGCCGTGACTCGAGACATTCAAGTCAGTCTGGAAAGAGAATAAAGACGGATTGTCTTTCTCCAGGCATAAGACACATTTGCCAAAAAAGACAAAGCGGCAGAAAAGATGTGCGTACATACCACGTTTTTTTGAATGCACTCCAAAAGAAAAGTTATCTTTTTCGGCCAAAATCCTCTCAGAACGTCAAGAAAGAAAATGAAAGATTTGAAACAGACGGTGCAAGAAGAGGAATATACCGAAAATTTTGCCAAAAATCCCTATTCAAAAATATGTCGAGTTCGAAAAGGGTTGAAATTTACCTCAAAAACTTTCCCCGAAAAAATCTAAACTTTGAAGTGTATTGAAAGAGAAAAAAGAAGATTTTGTGTATTGTATTGGAGAATGTCTGCCCTTCACGCTCCGCCACATTCAAATACGATTTTTGCATTTCTTCCCTTCTTTTTCTCCGTCTTTTCTTTTGTGTAAGAATGATCCCTTCGTGACAAAAGGAAGATGCTTAAGGCTTCTTCCACAATGTAGTAATGCCAGCGAAAAAAAGGATCGCAACTTCTTCAAAAGATGAACCACACGCAAAAAAAAGAATTTTTCCTATACGTATACACAACACCTTCGTCATCGTCTTTGACGAATCACATTCACATTGCATTCCAGTTTTCTTCTCCATTTTATGCAAATCTTTTTCTCTTATAAGAAAAGAAAAACATGAATGCGGACAAATCTCATTTTTTTACTAGACAAACAATGTAGATTAGAAAACTTTTTCGCCTCAATTTACACAGAAGCCGGTGAGGAAAAATGTTCCCGTCTTTTGTAATGAAACATCCGTATGGCTACATATTAACCCGGGTATTGTGCTGCGAGGCAGGTAGGTAAATTAGTTTTCCACGTGTCAAGATTGCTTTGTGATCCAACTTTGTCTTGTCGTCCGGACATGAAACAGACTTTCATTTCCGTCCTTTGTTTCTCGTCGAGGAATACAAGACACAAGTACAGAAAGTCGTCACGACTGACTTGGACGCCCGACGTACGCTACGTGTAGTAAACATTCAGTTGGTTGTAAACACGAAAAATCCTCAGCTATACTGGAGTAATTACTAATAGATTACGTAACTATTGATTTCGTGCCCTTGCACAGACAAAAACACAACAGCGAAAAAGACGAAGAAATGAAAATCAAGAGATCGTAAAGTTAAGGGAACGAAGGTCACGCGATTTCCGGTGTCGGAATTCGTATTCTTGTAAGACGATATTCCACCGAAAGAAAAGGAACGTATGTAGTAGTCATGAAACCACGAAGGATTTGGAAAATTGAATTTGCCGTGTAATTGACGTCGTAACATGCTCGGAAGAACACAAATTGTACTCAAGATAAGGAAAGGCTTGGTGAAACATGGCATCTAATGCAATTTTAAGAATATGAGCAAAATTTGCAACCTCGTTAGCATAAGGAAAAACATAAGTGTAGGTTCCATGGTCAATTAGGACATCACACTTGCTCTTGTTCAACTTCCTACTCTTCCCTTTCCCTCGTCTCTTGTGGTTTCTGGCTCGTTTTAACGAACGTCTTCTTCTCTTTTTTTCTTGTCGACATCATCGCATCATCCCAATTTCAAAGGAACAATTTCGTTGCAATTTGGTTTTGGGGAGGGGAAAAAGAGTCGAAATCATCCAGACACAAAAATCTAGGCTGAATTTGTATGTAAAGAGAAATTTCTCATTTGCTGTAGTGTGTGACCCAAAATTAATTTTGTATAATGAAAATGGTCCTGTGGGTTTGGGAAATGACGTTTTTTTCGGAATCAGAGTAGTGGAAGCTACACGGAACGTGAATAAAGGCTATATGCACGGAAGGTTTTAAGTGCCGCAAGGGTGTTAGTTAAAAAAGAAATGCTCGTTGCATATTGCGTAGTCTCGTCTGTGCCAAAAACTGGGAAAAGCAGGTTTCGCGTGTTCCTTCATCCGAAAGGCATTTTCTTGAAGAGAAAAGGAGACGGAGCTTAGTTTTTGAAGAGAGGGCAAAATCCAAACCAGTTTCTAAATTAATGATGAGCTGCAAGGCTTGTGAGAGAATAAGAAGTACATTTACATATCACATACGGCTTCCAGTTTCAAATTCCATTGGTGCCATGGTCGCTTCCCCACAGAATAAATTAGACAGTACGAGAATAAGGAAAAGACGACGATTCTCTCTCTCTCTCTTCCCGGCTTTCTCAAGTCTCTACTTTCTCTTAACTCTTTTAGGAGTAGTAGCCTCAAAACCAAAATCCACTCCCCCAAAATGTTCTTCTGGAGCGACTCTCTCGCACTACTTTCCGACCGTACGAAACGCGATCGATACATTATATTTTCCCCATAAACTCAAGACTGAAACCGAAACAAAACTCAGCAGCTCAGAAATGTAATACTTTTCATAATAGCGTACATATTTGCGTTTTTTCGTTTCATTGTACGGGCACCAAAATTCGATCCAAGAGTGGTTGTGGTTCTTTTTTGCAAAATATGTGTATCCAACAAAAAGGTACATATTTTTGATCTACTTTTTCTTGAATGAGACTCACGTTGAGAGAAATGTGATCGGGTTGGTTGATTACTCGGTTGCTCACTTAACAAAAAGACAATTTTATTCGGATTACGTTTTCCCATTAGATGTGAAAATAAAAGGGTTTTTGTGAATCGAGGGTTATAATTTGCATTGCAGACTTGTCGTCAGGTTTTCATCTATGGAAATCAAAAAGTCTATTCAAAATAAATCGCAGTGTGAAATGATTTATGAGGAAAGTTTGTGAAAACCGTCAATAGATTTAAGTTTAGAAAGAAAAGCCACTGCATTTTCATGCTGAGGGTTCAAATTCAAAAGGGTCTTTTATAAGCTTCCCCAAAATGCCCGGAACTTACTCTTCATTCCGTATGCACTTTTGGTTATGGGAAACTCACAAGGATAACTTATACTTAAATTTGCATGGACTTCGTGGAAAAAGGTGTAGTTTGGGTATGAGAGTGCACAAAGTTGGGTGCTGCAATGCCGAAAATTGGTCAAGTATTCAAGGTCTCCTGCTGGAAACCCTCTCATGAGACTTTGTCTTTCATTACCGCTCCGGCATGTACCGTCATTTGTTCAGCTGCCGCCGCGTCTCTTCCACCAGACTGAACAAAAACGACAAGGTCATTTGTGTCACACAAAGATGCACAGGTCACACCAGAACCAACTTTGTCACTAACTCACTTAGTAGCACTGTGCCAATTTGCCAATGTTGTCTGCGTTTAGTAGCATTTTGGATCATTTTAGAGACGGAGACAAAGCTGAAACCTTAATTTGACCTAGTTTCGCCATTTTAAGGTCAACACGTAAAATATCAATTAAAACTGTCGGTACAATGAAATACGAGAGGGAAAGAGACCAGAACCATCCGTAAATGGAAAGTAGCGGGAGAGCTAATATTCCATAATAAATGTGTGTGAAAAAAACACCAAGGGAGTGGTCCGTGGTCGTATATTTTTCGGATCCTTAATTTACCCCATTTTCATGCATCACAGCGCACTAATTCCGAGTGAAAAAGTCGGTTTGCTTATTGCCATTGTAAGCATTCAGCGATTAGGTTGCACAACCTCCAGTACAACTTTTTTTTGGGGAAAATGAGGTCCAAAATGCGATCACGGCTGAGTAAATTTTCATTGTTCTCTCTCGCTCTCAAACAGGAACTTACTTTTCGGTTTGTTTAACTTTCCCTCGTTTGTTTGCAGTTACATTTTTTCAAATTAGGTTTTTTCATCCAGATTTTTATACTTTAGATTACATTCGGTCAAGTATAAAGGAGGCAAAAAAATTGCATCGTAAAAATTTCGTGTTGGAAATAATAAGCGACAGTTGGACATGCGAACAATGTCGCAAAAGTCGCAAGCGACAAAGCGCCTGGAGGAATGAAAAGGCACGCTGGAGGAGCGAGGCCGTTTTTATAGGTTTTTATTAGCATGCTCCTTTGAGGAAGAAGAGCTTGGTTCGGAGGATTGAAAAACAGGAAAGTGTGCGTTCGGCGGCACTGGTGGCTTAAGTGCAATTGCCTGTATTGTCGTAATAGAGAGGCATAAAAGTTGATAGGAAGGGAAATTATGGACAAACGTATTTATGACACTGCGTGTCACTCTCCCGGCGCACACGGTGTCACGACCGAAATCCCACTCGGACAGCAAACATGACAATGGCCTTTGAGACTCCTTTTCCTTCCGTCGTTATGACCGAAATGTAACATGTTAACTGAATCAAATATCCTCAGATAACCTTCTCCGCAAAAAGGAGCGGTTTGCGAGTCTCGACTCGACTCCCCTGGACAAAAAAACCACGAGATGATATGACAAGAACGACGTGGTCGTTTCCTCGTGTCTCAATGACTGCATTACTTGCGCCATTACGTTCTAAAATCCACCTGCAAAATGGAGTCTAACTGCAAAAATTGAAGGGAGGCACACGATTCCTTCCAAAAGGAACTTCCAACTACGTAGTACTGTGCGCCTCGTTGTCGTTCTTCCTCATCATTTCCTACTAAAAGAGAAAAGTGTCGTTTATGAAGCAGGAGCGAAAATGCAACTCGTTAGTTCAGGCTCATTTCTCACTTTGTCTTTGTCCCGAAGGAACACAACTGCTAATAATATTCCTCCAACACGCGCTTTCCAAATCATCTGCGTCCACGTTCCCTTCTTCCATCAACAACAAAATATATAGTATTTTTTGTAGTGTTTGCATAGTAGAATTCCTCCGTCATATTTCCCAGGTAAATACGCCGTCCTCCATTCTCAAGAGTACACCATTTCTCCAGTGAGATTAAAGAGAATTAGTGTAATTATTGACTCGGGGTCCTTTGTTTACAATAGTCGAATTCATATTCTCGGAAAAACCAACCCGCCAAGTATAAGTCAACCCACTCAAAATGTTTCGCTTGTCCTAGTCATTTATACGTTTATTGTTTGTCCAGGCTTAATGTAAATGTCTGAATCTAAAAAAGGCAATGCTGGAAATACGCAAGCACGCTCGTTTGAGTCCAACACGTGCAAACTGCGAACCTTCACGATACGGATACGATACACAACTCATTTCTTTTCACTTTTCTTATGTTCTTCTCCTCCTCGTTGTAATGCATACAACTTGTATAGAAAAATTGGTTTTTTTATAGGAAAATAGCACAAAGTTGTGTGTATTTTTCATACGCGAAAAAATAAAGTGCGTGAAGGAATTTTGGACTGTCGTGTGAGTTCCTAAACTATTTGCCATTAAGGACACTCTGTTCCGTGTATTTTATCTCAACTTTTCTTTTTGGACAAAGTCGTGTGTGAATAACTCACACAGCAACACAACACGGAATGTTCCCAGAATGTGTTTCCTTTTGCTCTTTGCTCTCTTCAAGAACCTTAACTTTTCTTACTGTGAAAAGCACATATAGTAATTTCGGATTTTTTGAACCGTGAACACCAAAACACAACTTTACACTTTCACTTTCCCGTTTCTCTCACTCTCTGTAACAGCAAGGATTATTGAAATTTGAAATTCGAATAAACACAAATCAGATCCAAATCAAAGTGTAAGTGAGCTGGAAAGTTGCCCATTAATCAACATCGACGTTGACAGGTTGGCTAATGCGTAAACAACAAGGGAGAAGGCCCAAATTCAGCAATTCTTCATTAAGTGACGCGGAAAGCACTTAATGAGAATTAACGAGGGTCATTAACGTGTCCCGCTGTGACCTGTGTGAAATCCTAGTTCCTGCTTCATCAAACACAACTGCACATGAAAGGCAAGGCTGCAAATTCCCGTGCCCGGGTTTTCAATCGTTTTAGGAGCTCCACGTTTAACTGCTGTTCATGTTTTGGGGAAAAGACATCATCAAAATCCCAGTGCGACTTCCCATTAAAATCCAAAATGTCCTGTTGTTAACGGAAAACTTTAGCTGTTGAGAAATTGGAAATTGCCCGAGTCAACAAGGCAGGAAAAGCACAAGACGACGAGATTGCGTTTGATTACACGCACAAAACACTCTGCTTAAAAGCCATTTTCTCAAGTCTCCACGGTCTTTTAACCTTTTCAAGTACATTTTGACGTCGTTTCTAATACTTTCCCCAACCTGTTTGTGTTCCTGCTCAGTTTTAGCTGCTTCTTCCACTCCACTCACCTTCATCTGCGACACTGCTGCTTTCACACCCGCAAATTGTGACATTTCCAAGACAAATGACACATCCGGGTTTTTATGTTCACGAGAGGTTCGACAAATGGCACACCCGTGTGTGACGACCAATGACGCGGAAATCGCTCAACCAATTTTTCTCTACACGTTTTTTATATACTAAACAAGCAAACTAACGCTAGTGTGTAAAGAGATAGAGAGAGTCGGAGATTTCTACCGAGTTTTTTGTGACTACATACTTTTCTTTGGGAACAAATTAGAAAGTAAGTAAAGTTTTCGGTGTGGCAACTGGAAAACCCGTAAGGACTCTGTTGCCCGCCATGCCATGGACATTCGGAGCTGGCTGAGTAAGATGATATGGCCTTGAGGAAAATTTTCGTGAGCTGACTTGAACTAAAATAAACTGAACTCAACTGGAATTTCTGGAGAATGCCGCACCATTACGCCTACTTGCGCTAAGTTCGTCCCACTCACAAACTTTGTCCGTACATCACATCGCACACCGCACCGCAAGTGTGGTGATAACAAAACTCGGGCCCTGTCCTCTTGTGAGCTTGTGACCTGTGACACACTGGTTTCCCAATTTCCGAAATCTACGAGTTGGACGAGTTTGCATGAGAACAAGTCATGAATCGTCTTCCTCAATGACAATGATACCGACCTTCTCTTTTATTTATCATTACATTACATTTCCTGTTGCCCTTGCGAGTTTCAATACGGTGGATGTCTGAATGACGGTACAAGATGTTTTATTAGTTCCGGTTTGTCTGCACCCTGTAACGTTTTACAAAACATGCTAAATACTAAATGGTTTTTTAAAAATTATACTTAAGAAGGTATACAATTCTACAGTACTTCAAAACAGTTGTTTTCTTAATGACAGCTAGCTTTCTAATGAACTCGTTGACCTTTGACCCAAAATAACAATTTTTATAAGAAAAACGACCACGAAATAAAAAGATGGACGAAAAACTTTAATTATAAGGTGTCGAAAACTGAATAACCTGAATTTGTCTTGCGAGAGCAGCACAAAAAGCCAGACGAGAGACGGCTATCCATCAAAATCCCTTTTGTTCGACTTTTATTCAGCAAATTATCCCGTTTTCAGCCCCACCTTTTTATATCTGAGGAAAAAATCGGATTTTGGGTCAGGGAGAAAGCCGGTGCCATGTAAAAGGGAGTCTTGTGATGCCATTGCCGAGCTGCTGTTGACACAAGGGACTTGTTCAACTTGATCCTAATGAAAAAGGGTTGGAAACACACACGGCTCAATTTAAAAAAGACGAGTGACTAAATGCAAGTGGCATGAGGGAGATGAGACGAGACATGAGTTGATCATCGACAAAAAAAGCTTCTGGAATGATCAATAAGCACACACACGTTAACTAATTAATGATATAAATCCCTTTAGGAGGACTTGAAGCTACCCTTATTTCATCGGCACCCCGCAAGCACGAAGCACAGACATTTCATCTCATTTGATCTGAAAAGGATAAAAATCTCCAGCTGACTGAATTAAAAGTGCTGTCTCCGTCTGATCCATGGGGATATAAATATCCCCCTTTTCATGAAATCCTGGACAAATCAGAACCTCATAATACTATGGCCCAAGCAAGCACAAAGCACTCATCCACTATTTCTCTCTGGAGAAAAAAATCCGAATTCGGGAAAAACAAGTCGTCGTCTGGAAATCCCTTGGTTGTACACACCCACACGTGCATATCCCTCACTTAGCATTACATAGACCAGAAAATAATGGTATATATTTGGTGTTACGTTCCAAGTCTCGAGTCCTACTACCCGGTTTCGTGCAACTGACTGCCCTCCCCGGATCACAATTTGGCTTTATATTTTTTCCTCTGAGTATTTGAGCTTCTGTCAGCATTACTCATGTCGACAGACAGACTGGGCGGTAAATACCCGCCATTCTAAAATCCCGAAACCTTCTCTGGTATAACGGTACAGGATACATTTATATACGCATTGTATAGATTTCCAACCTCGTTTTGATATGCATATTAGTAAATCGTTGGTGAGAAAGTGCGAATAATCAATCAATAAGAACAACGCGAGCGACGTGTATAGAAGAAAGTGGCAGTAGCAACACTTCTCGATCGTGATCGAGTGGTCTGGGCAGTGTATGAAAATACTCAGTCCCGGGTATTTCTAAACGGCAGCCAGAGAGTCCAAAAATGCTCCATCTGCGAAACCATCAACCCTCACAAACTCGTACTTTGACGAAGTAAAGCACAACGAGGCAGTGAATATTTGCATATATAAAATGGGCTGATAGGGCCGTAGGGCTGGAAAAGTGGTCTGTGAGCCTCTGACTCGCGCTGGAGAAACCATGACTCACAATTCACAATTGAACCCAGATCCGGACAAGTATAGCACGTGCCACTTGATAGTTCTATCCAACTCTCTGTTGGAGCAGTAATAATATTGCGTCACGGCATCGCATTGTAGAATACAAAAGGGAACCAGGGTCGAATATTACGTACTACGGACAAACTGAGAAACCTTTCCTTGGTTTCCCTATTGCCAACCGAGCCCTTTGCTTCAATGCTCATTCACTGTAACTGTAACTCTCATCCCATGCGGGCAGTCCTTTTCCACGTCCCCTTTCTAAGGTTTTTTGTGCCAATTAAAAAATGGATCGATTATTGTCGGTACTCAAAAAATTGTTCAACAACGGTTATACATATACATACGCTTTTGGAATTATAGTATGTAATAAAAAGTTGACACTTGACAGTTGACAAGATCCTGAGCTTCTTATCGTGACCACATTGTGAAGACCACGAAATGTCAAAGAATTTCCTATGGGAAAGTCTCAAGATGCTTCAAGAATAAATCATTTTCGTCTCTTTTTATCCCTTTTTTTAAAACTCCTGCAATATTTTGTAAGAATTTGATAAAAGAAAGAATATATTACGTGGATTTTTTTTGAAAGACGGGACCAAATGGCACATATGAAATCGGTGTGAAGACCTTTTCAGTTGGAAAGGGCGGCAGGAACACTGTTGGAATCATGTTGCCCATTTTGCATCGTGTTTTGTGAAAGCTCAGCTGGAAAAGTGACATGGTTTTTCCTTCCTTGGAAGGAAGTACGGCCCGCAAGCTACCCGCTGTTTTTTTCTACGAGTGCTTGCATTTCGGGTATAATTTATGAGAGATCCATCGACAACAAACAAAATGCCCGCACCTTATTTGAATTATGGGACGAGAGGATCCCACACTGAGCAAAAATTGTCCCGCTGGTGGTGGTTTTTGGTTTTCAGAGATAAGATACTGCCCGGAAGATAAAACCCGATGTGTTTTCGGATACAAAAAGTGCGTATAGAACACTATGTAAATATTGTGAGAAATGAATAGTAGTCGTCGACGACTGTCGTAGTGTCAAGGGGAATGTCGTCAACACAAATGTCGCCGCATCTTCAAATGGTATACACACAGACATTTGTTTGCAAAAGCCCATAGTCACTTTCGCTTGTCCTTATCGCCAACATGCAAAATGGAACTCAATGCCGACACATCGTCGTTGGTCGTCGACAAGAACACGAAGTTCGATTCATTTCTTCATTTTCAAAATTTCCCATAGCATTCCGCTCCAGAAAACTGCAATCTAAACAATTTCGAGCAAATAGGGTTTTTCCCCTCTTCTTTTCAACATGGGATTGAAAGCGTTTTCATCAAAATCTGTTTGACCGAATGCTCAAATTCAAAAAAGAAATGTAGTCAATTTTGTTAAAAAGGGGGCAAATGAGCACGTTCGCCTCATCAGTACATTCAGTTTTCCTAATAAAAAAAACCTGTCTGGTGGTTTTGGTTCTATTCGGGTTTCGGGTTTGGTCCTGTTTTTCTTGGTTCCTATTCATTATATACAATGACAGTAGAGAATCCGAATTTCTTTCTTCAGGTTTCCTTTCATTTTTCCATTTTCGGAAATTCAGTTTGAAAAGAATTCATTTATACCACAATTTGCAGAGAGCTTTGCTGTAGGCTCACGACAAGACCTTCTTTTACAAAATTTCATCCACACACATTCCGGGGAAAGTCTCTTTTTCGCTTGAGGTCACTGGAAATATAATAATTAGAGAAATGCGGATAATTATAATTTTGCAGTTCCAAGCATCACGTTCTTCCTGAATAGTATTCCGAGTGTAAAAAACCGGAATTTGTTTCAGGGCATAACCTCTAAAGTCATTTCAAGCGCCCGTTTTCATCCCTAGAGTGGGTCCCGTAATAATTTATTTAATGGAGCCCTGAAAAATCCGTTTTTTCTGATTTTATACAAAGGAAAAATATTTTGTAGCCTGAAGGACTTTGTCTTTTGTTAATGACAAGTTCAAAATCTGTCAAGATGACGTCGTGAGGCACATGGCCCACGCACAAGGGTGATTGAAACTGGAAACACATTTTTAACATTTTCCTCCGTTATTCATCACTTGTTCAGGGAATGTCATCCATTTCACTTTTTCTTGCTGATTTCGGTATATTTGTATTTAGTTCTAGGCATCAAGAGCATGTAAACCCGGGTAAAAAAATTTGGAAGGATCCGTCTCCGTCTCCCTCTGGAATATTACATACACACAACACATCCGCATGTTGAATCAAAGAATAAAAAATGGATCAAGTCATGTGTAAACGTGAAAAAACGCACGATTTGAAATTTTTTCGGATTTTCATATGATTATCCTAATAGTACCCAGG
>JABASF010003192.1:0-11219 GCA_019776145.1 Harlomillsia oculata
CTGTACTGGTAAGAGCTGTAACCTGTAACGATGAACTAGCAACAGTAACCACTACTTTTTGCAGTTTAAAACATTTGCATCTGAGAGAAAGAAAACAAAGCCGACAGTTTTGAGCTTAAGATGTGAATTTCAACTCAAATGAATGATCTTCATTCCTAATCAGACAGAACGATTTAATGGCTTTTCAGACCTGTCATGTCAGTATATAAATCAAAATAATACTGATTAAACAATTTTGATTAAAAAGAAATTAAGGTTGTTGCTCTTGCACAGTTGCACGTCATTCGGTAAACCTTTTATCCTGTGGAAATAAGATTACGTTTTATTTAAAAAAAGGAGGTAATATGAGTTCCGTTCTGGGTTTGGTTTTAGTTTTTCGAACATTTTTGAAATGAGCCAAAAGTGTATTTTGAATTGCGTAAGAACAATCTGCTGCTGCACATTAGAAGAGAGCAGAGTAAAAGCAAAATGCAATTGGATGCAATAAAGGTGAGTAAGAAGTTAGCAAGTACCGTTTATAGCAGGACTTATTGCATTTGAAAGATGTAACAGAAAGCAATTGCAATGGCAATGGCAGTAAAATGTGAATCAAAGACGGTTGGTCAATTCCCCTTTTCCAAAATGTAATACTGGTGGGATAAATGACCAAAGAGAATATTACCTAGGCTGTCCCGACGAATCTTTATGACCACCTTCCCCCTAAAAGAGAGCAATTTTCAAAAATCCCTAGTAGGAATTGTCAAAATTTCCCTTACATATCTTGTCACTGTATGTGATTGCGTTTTATGGGAGAAGTACAATCTCCCACAGAGTAAAAGTAGTCTTGCACCTCTTCCACGTATCCACATTCCACGTTAAAAGTCCAAACATTCTCTCATACTGTGTGATTGTGTCCATTTGATTTTAACGTCACACTTACAATATTAGTAGTTTCAAACGGTAAAGTCTACAGCGTAAAACGTACATCAAAATTCGCATTGTAGTTTATATTCCTAACTTTTTTGCGCTGCCCAAATTTCTCGCAATATTCAATTCCCTAGCAAAAATAACATTAGTTCGCATTCTCTATGCAGTCAAATCAAACATAGAGTTGCTTAAGCATGACTCAACATGCACACAAAAGGACTCTTGACCATCGTGATTGTGTATGTAATTGTAGGGGCAATTCCTATAGAACTTGGCAGGAAGTAAAGGAGCGACACGGTTCGTAGCTAACTTTTACATCGTCACTTTTACTTTCACTTCCTGACTCTGACTTTTTACGATATGGACGACTAGCGATGGTTTTTAGGTCCCAATATCCGACAGTGCTTTACACGATGCTATCATTGTGTCCTTTCCTATCTGGACATAGGATGAAAGCTTTGGACGTTTCCCCTCAAAGTTTTATCTCTCATCTTGTCGACAGTCGACATGCACGCAGAGTGGCGTAGACGACATTGTCGTTGTCAACTGAGGGCAGGAAGGCATAAAAATCTTCCACCGTTTTTCTCCTCAAAGGTGAAAAATGCAATATCACAAAATCACAATGGCACTCTAAAAGTGTGTGCTACAAAAAATCTTGGCATACAAGCGTCAAGTCATGCATTTTCCGCGTAGTACCTTAGTTCCCGGTCAGTAATCCATTTTTTTTTAACTTTTAGTCTCCTCCTTCGTTTTACTATCTGCAACATAAGGTTGATACAGGAGAAAAGTAGAACACGAAGGACGATATTAGTTGAACGAGAACTGCGATTTTCAGTCGGAATGTATAGGTTCTCTGTCGTCTGTCCCGAATTCCGGATCGTCGACAGGAAAGCGGCTTAAGTTGTCAGTTTCACAATCGCTGGTAAAGAGCCAGATTGCAAGAGAGATGAGGAAAAGTGATAACAATGTCGTTTCTCCAAATACGAAAGATGTTAAAAGGAACGGTTTTATTCTATAGTTTTGTGATGTTTATGTCACTCGGAAATGTACAATCTGATTACTAATTTGTTCACATGTTGTACATTGTTATTGTTACAGTAAGAATTTAGGAATAAAATATAAAAGTTTTCTGAATGAAATTCTAAGCACAATGGAGTGTCAAGTGGCAATTTGTTAAACAGGAAATTTAAGGTAAAGTGGTTTTAATGTATACAACGGGAATGTATGTATGTACAACTTAAGAGAAATGCAATGGTGAAAACGAGACCTCAATTACATTTGTTCGTCGGTGAATTGGTGAATTGTGGACAATCTGCAATGCCATTTGAGAGAACAAATGGTCGGAGCGACCTGAGACCTTTTGACTCGCTCGTAATTCTGATGGAGTGATACAATTTGTCTTCCTTTACTCGATCTTTCAAGCTCTCACAGGTTCCGTTGACTTGTACCTCTACGCCTTCTTCCTACGCTTTCTCTTCAACACACAACTTTTATCTTCAACCGGTCTCCACTTTTACTCATATTTCATTTTTTATCGGGAACCTGTGCGTGAGCAATACCAAACTAATGAAGGTATGTGTGCAGTGTGCAGTGTGCTTCGGTGTACTGTACTGTACGTCCACTATTATGTGGAACACATTACGTAATGTATCTGATCCGAAAAACTACTATAGTCTATAGTTCTCTCTCTTATTATTGCCTCAGTGGATACACAGGCCATTTGGTTTCGGCACCAGGTTCATGTCACTTCAATTTACCTGTCTGCCTCATTGAGTCCGCTGGGAATTACTTTGTCACTAATGCCTTTTGATGCTGCACAAACTGCCATCACCAAATAACAGCTTTTTGAAAATGTGTCCGTCGATACTGACATGATAAAACCAGACAATTTATTTGGGGTAATTTATTGATACAAAAATCGAAAAGTCCATCAAAATATTCTTACACCTGTACGTCAGATGAAATTATTTTTAAATGTGCAGTTTTAGCATAATATGCTATATTAGTTGCATGTCTTTTATAAGCACAGTTTAAAATTAATTTGGTAGTTTGGTTTCCATAAAGCGTAATTTTTAATTGGTGTTCTCTTTTTAATTGAGCCGGAAACCCGTAACGTAACCCGGTAATGTAATTGCAATTCATTGCATTGCAGGGTGATTTGACATGTATTATAAAAGGGCGCATTGTATTGTATATCAGAGGAACCAGTGCTTCAAAATTAGCAGTGCAGTTTCCTGTTAGCTATTTTTACTGGAGAACCGCACGAGTTCATACATTCCGGTCTTCCGGAGGCACGTTTCTTCTATAAAATGGATGTATAAATTCCACTACTGTGAAACCCAAAGTTACCAGTTACGGCTTACTCGCTTAACCACTGTGAAATGGGAATCTCAAATTAAGGATAGAAAACCAAGCAACCAACGTAACCAACCTGTCCAAATCTGCTTTTGAACGCACATATTTATACTTAATTGGTGGTCATTTATACGAAACTAGGCATGGAAGGGATTGCAAAGTCGTTTGCAATACACTTCAAAAGGACAGAAAGTCATTCATCATGAATGTGATTGATGTGGGAATAATTGCGGGGTACTAGTGAGATAATTGTGCCAGTAACGGATCATTTGGTCACCAAAGTGGCACTCGCAACCGGAATCAGAGCTGGAGGAACGGATCCAAGCTGCCACACCGAATTTATTTATTGTGTCTACCACAAAGGTGACATTAGTGTGTACTGCGTATTATTGCCTACAGTATTGGTCAAAAGCGGTTATTTCTTACTTTTCCCTACTAAACTGCCTGGAATTGGTATCGTGAAACTTAACGAAAAATGAAAGCGGTTCACTGGGGCACAAAGTAGCAATCAGCTTTTATTTTTGGTATTTTTTTCCCAGAGCAGAGCACCAGAACAACTTAACTACACGATACCACGAAATGTCCCGTGAAAAGGTGGACAAGAGTCATTAATTATGTCAATGGTGACATACATGAAGTGAAGTATAAGCAAGTTCAAAAGTACGTTCGTTTTGTGAGCAATCTTAATTTTTCAGGAATTAAAACATGTTGTATTGCAAAATTGCATGTAGGATTTTCGAAACACTTGGAAAAATTAAGAGACGTTGTTTTTGTTTTATGTTGCGTTGAATTGGCTATGTGAGATTTGGAATTCGATTTCTATATTTAGATGAACCAACCTTGAAGTGTAATTTTCGGGAGGATTGAAAGGTTGAATTCAAATGACCTTTTATCGACATATTGAGTTGACCCTAGCGTGACGTAAGACACTCAGCAAGGGTCATTAAGCGTTAATCGTTAAAGGATAACATGGAGTTTATAAGCTTGAAGAAGGTTGTGTATATGTGCTTTGTGCTTTACGTTCCTTTGTTGAGGGATGAAACCGGGAATTGGAAAGTAGGAAACTTAACGTGAAAGTTCGAGAGGAACTTAAACTTATAAAAGGGCAAGGGAAAGGGATTTTTGAATTGTGTTCTTGTATAATAAATATTGGACTTGTTGGACACGAAATCATGAATTTTTAACAGGAAAAGAGGGGACGCATTTATGGATAAAAGTGCCGGCGGCTGGAGACAACTCAACGTTGTCTCCGTCCGGTTTCTAGTATCAATCCATTAGGGTTGTGTGACAGCACCAAATAGCGTACAACCAAAAACCGGCCCTCATGTCCACTTGGTGAGAGTGTAACAAAGTAACAACGTTTGAAAGCTGTGGCCACTTAAATTCTACCCTGCGGACATGGCAAAAAGGGAGCAAAATGTCCAATACAATTTACCACCGTTTCAACCTTTCCAACAGTCTTTCGTGAGTTTACCCTTTTCAACATGCATTTCCTTCAACAAAACTTTGGATCCTCCTATTCAAAACACCAAATTCAACGTGACTGCAATAAATAGTGATAAGAGACAAACTAGCCTGTAGCAATGAAACAAAGTTAAATACAATTTTCGCAGTAACCTTTCCCTTTCCTTGCTGTTAAAGCTGTTGCAATAGTTTATGGTTCAGTTTCATTTATGTTTACAGTTGCTTACTGTCCAGAATCGTTGGAAAGATGCTCCAACAACTCATCAAAACACTACAGACAAAACACGAAGCTTTATATTTCCTCCTGTTTATTTAAGAGTAACATGCACTTGGAAAACCTTCCCCACCAAATCGCTAAGCTGCGTAGTCATGAAACCTGAATAATTTACTACCACGGAATTAAAGTAGAGGAGCGAGAGAGAGTGAAAGAGAAAGAGAAAACAAAACACACACAGACACAAAAATAGTATAGTTTTTCACTTTACTCCACAACATGCATGACCATTGCTGTACTTTACGTATACTTTCGTTCCTACTTTTAGTCCACTGATATTACTTCATCCATCCTTTTACTTGTTTGAAAACAGTTATCATTTTGTATCATATTAAATGCTAAAAACCCTAATATTGTTTTCAGTGAAGCTCGTCCAAAATTCCACTTACACTCAAACTGACTCAAACTGCTAGCTTTGCTTATCGAACTGGAAACTTAAGTCACCAACTTCATGTTACGACCTTCCGAAACACGTGAAAGTCGAATATGTAGGTACGTCGAAAACTTAACAATTCCAAATTCAGGGAAAATCCGTACTATTAAATGCACATTTATTAGTACATTATTTAATAAAGACGATAGGTCTTTTCCAGGAGACTCCCTTTTTCTACCCCATTTGAGTCGTTTTTGATTCATAAATAATATAATTAATATATGACGTTCTAAGTCTCTCTCACTTTTGTTTTCCAGCTTTTAGAACACTGAACGAGAATGATATGATACGATTAAGAAAGCGTTACATCGAAACCCGAAAGACATGAATTTCTGAGAATAAGAAAACAACAGACCCGGTTTTATAACGTGTAGGCGTAGCGTATTGTTTTCCAAGTGTTTCATAGTTTTACCATTTACCTCAAAACAAACCGCCTCAGGTTTTTCATTTAGTTAAAAGCTGAGCTCGTTGTCGTTGTGCTCGTAATTGACATTGTTGAATGTGCATTTAGACCGTAAAAGGGTAGTGAATCAATCATGCATGAGACTGTTTGGCTTATGCCCTTTTATACGCACTTTTGTCCTCTTTCGCTTCCTCTCACTCATTCACCTTTCGCCTGTCAATGTGTAAGAGACTAGAGATAAGCTTCAACAGTTCACATGCAAGCAACCAAAAATAAAATATACAACGGGAACTTAAATAAACTAAGCGAACAATGATAGAAGATTAAAAATTAAACTTAACCAAACTTGACCAAACTTAAACCTGAGGAAATTTTTAAAATCCCATGTATAAAATTTGATTACAGCCCTGCTGATGGTGTATGACTCATAACGATGACATAACCAGCTTTCACTATATTAATATGGTATTAAAATTAATGATACTTTATCACCTTCGAAGTGAAAGGAGAAAACCAAAAAAGCGAGTGCAAAGGTCTGTCACTACAAGAGTCCGTATGACATAATGAGATGACATCTGGACCTATACAAGATAACATGTCATAGTCGACACATTCGACATTCAATACAAATATTGCACTGTTTCATTTCATACTGCGTTCGCAAATCATTTTAATGTATACTGTCTAATGTCTTGACCTGTTGGCATAATTGTGCTTCACTTTCATTCTACTTGTACTATTTTTCACCTCCAACAATTTTCATTGGGCATTTACTGATGAATTCAGTTATGTTAACTGGCGGAATCTTGAAATTGTAATTAAATTAAAGTTTTTATTCAGCAGTTTCGAGTTTCTTTTTAGTCTCATTTCCGCTCTCGTAAGTCGTATAATATCCATTTAGCACTATTCATGGCCTGTGAACACTGTTACAGTCCAGACAAAAAATGTTGTTGGGCCCGTGCGAAAGAAATTTCCAAATTCAAACAGCACGTTCGCCATACTTTTGTGTATACTGCTATCTTTGAAATGGTGATTAGTACTTCCAGTGTCATCACGGATATCATTGCTGTCATTTTGTACTTCGTGGTAAGCGTGATTCAGATCTGACTAATTCACTTCAATTCGAATTCGCATTTTTTCAAAGTTTGTAGTTTATTCAATGAATTTCGAATTAGTCTGGAAGGTGGGTGTTTGCAATGTTAACCATTATTCCAATTCTTCTTCCTACTTTGGTCTTCACCAATGTATACCTGTCCGATGAAAAGTCTTACGACAGCATGAATGAATCTGTCGATTCTGAAGTCAAAGTGAGTGAAGAAGATGAAGAAGAGCAATCTGAAAACCAGAAAGAAACTGCCCAAGTGCATAACGGAATGCCTTCAAATGTTGGTTTAAGTTGTACGGCATGCATTTCATCGTCACGGTACGGAATATAAAAATTCATTAGAATTTGAATAAAAAGGTTGTATAGTGCATGTCATGTCGGTGAGCTGATAAGTAATTCTTTAAATAATTTTTATTACAGCGAAATTTTTCGCTTATGTTGCAACAAAGATCATGCAATTCGCCGTCGTGGTGCAGAAATAATGAAAAATACATTACAGCGGTCACTGAAATATATATTTGGAACTTTAGTACTGCGAATTATTGCTTGGACCTGGTAAAATATAAGTAAAAATGTAAAATATTAAATACATTATGTACTATGCTTATTAGTTGTAAAAACTTGAAGGTACTTAAAAGCAATTGTGTATGGACTGAAAGCGAATCGCTCCCCGAAAAAATACATGAAAATTGAAACGTAGGTGGCAATATTGTTTATTTGTAGAGATTTTCATTAGATTATACACAGGTACGATTTCTGTTTTACTTTTAAAGCCCCGACATGCACTGGAGTTATCAATTGCTTATTCGACTCGACTTTTTTCAAGCTGCATTAGAAAATGCTCCACAATGCGTTCTTCAGTTGTTTGCATTGCTTACTGAATCAGGAGAAAATCGCGCTCTAGGATCCCTGACGTTATTTTTTTCATTTGTGGACTTTGTCAGAATAGCAACAACGGTTTTTTGGGACGTTCACACAGGTTGAAAATTGAAATTTCTTTTTATTTGTGAACCTGATCAAAAGAAAAGCGGATTTTTATCAATTTATTGTTTTCCTTTAGGGCCAGTGGCAGCACCGGAAAATAGTTACGGAAGTGCAATGTGGAAAAATTTAAATACGCTGTCCTGGATTTTATTATAGTAAGACAAGAGTGAAAGTGTGTATTTAAAAAATTAAGCTTTATAACATGACTTTGATTGAAACTTTCAGTGCTGCAAGAAGTAGCGCCATTGCATTGGTAATTGCAACATCGGAAAGTGCAAGTTTATTCATAGCGCTTTTTGCAATGATACTTCATATGGTACTGTTTGGGTTCATCTTGTCGAAACGAAAGTACGGAATTGCAGGCCGGAAAGTCTTGGTTTCTGCATTCATTTCAGTGTTTTTCTTACCTGAATTGACCGAAACTGACGTTCCTGTCCTCATTCAGTTCTACTACGCTGTCACAATGATCGAGAACACATTCTTCATTATTCCTTGGAACGGGCTTTATTACAATTACTGTGTTGTTGAAGAAAGTACCGGAGAAGGAGAAGCATTTCGTTTCATGAAATACACTAGCAGAGGACATGTGGATGCGATTTTTGATGCAGAATGCTTGATAGATCCCGTTTTGATTGTTCTGCTAGTGCCGACGTTAACTGTAGTCGGTACTGTTATGAGAATGGCTGTGTCTCAAATGATAGCTAGTCGAAAACTACAATTACCCTCAATTGAAAAGAGAGTCATAATGGAGCAGAGAATAGCAGGGATTTATAGTAAAAACTGGACACAAATGACAGTTTCTGATTTGTGGCAATCCTTTCTTCACATGCTGCGTAAAGAAGTGACTGAAACAAAGGGTGAAAGCAGGAAAGGAAGTAGTAACAAAGGTGATCCAATAGTAGATGCTAATGGTAAAGTGGTTGTCGTTTCACCACAGTTTGGTGAACAGATTCGATCAGTTCAAGGTTACATAAGAAGATCATTTTCAATGGTTCTTCCAAAATCAAAGCCTAATTTCAAAGGAGATCTGAGTCACCAAGCTTCTAACACCGAACTTGCAAATCCAAATGTGGAAACGAATGTCTGCGTTCATCTTGTTAGAGATTCTCCTCATTACCCCCAACAATCATTTACAGATTCTGATGCAATTGGCGATAAACAAACAATTCAAAATGACACATCACTAGATGTCCAAATGACAAGAATTGACACCGAACACGGAAACACATATTTTGTTGAATCATTGTGGATTTAATATTATTTAATTCAGCTTTAAAGGAATAAAACTGCCATAAAATATCGAATCGCGTGGAATCGTAAATCGTACCCGTATCAGTTTTAACTTTTTAACTCAAAAGTTGTCAAAAGAGCAAGTTTGTTATCCGATGAATCCGCCACCAAGGCCACCGAGTCCACCAAGACCGCCAAGCCCACCAAACCCCCCGAGTCCTCCAATACCGCCTGGGAATCCAAAGCCGCCTGAAATACAGCAATTCGTTGTTAACATGAATGAATAAAACAGTTTACAGTACAGTTTTATGGACGGCTAATAGAAAAATGTTCAATTTAAATTCTAATTCTAACCAATTCCACGCCATCCCCATCCGAGACCTCCAAGGCCCAAGCCTCCGAATCCAAGTCCAATTGAGCTAGCCGTGTCCAAATCATTCTTTTTCACCGTTCCAGCAGCAACTGAAGCTACGATGACCGCCATTAGAATTACAATCTGAAAGTGACCACACCACATCCATGCCAAATCTCCGACATTAAACTAGTATTTTAATATTGTTCTGTTGTGTTATTCACCATTTACTGTTTAAGAAACGGTGTCGAATCGAAACGTGTAAGTGTGTAACATTCGAAAAGTTTTTATGATTCAAAATGTGAAACTGAAACTGCAAACAATATCATGCAAATGCATTTGAAAAAGAAAATAAATGTTACATACTTGTCTGAACATCTTGGACGTTTGTTTATCTGTTTGCTTCTTCAGGTTGCTGATCTGATCACTGACCACTGATTACAATTTGAATATCGTCTTCTCCTTCACTTTACCTTTTTATATGCATTTGGTCTCCGGAAACGGTTCACGTTTTTGTGTGGTACGATTGAAACTATGCCATGATGGATTTGCATTTGCATTTGGCTACGCAAATTTGTACGGAATTGTTCAAAATCATCATCCTCTCATGAATCAATCTCATCTATACGTTGGTATGTATAAATTGATAAAGAAAACGTCCGTTTTGACTTTATCCATAAAGTACGCGCGTGCCTGTAAAGCCAAATTCATTTTGCAGATTGCATTATTTGACAATGAATAAAACTACCACAATTCGCACATCCTTATAAAACACGCTTTGACAATGACACTGTGACTGAAAAAACAAAGGAATGATGGACCTGTCTACCTTCAACTACAGTGAGCAAGTTGGTTGGTAACAAATTGTGATCTTGTCGCTTCAGTGATAAGCTGAGACTAAAATGCTACTTCCGTTTCATTCTTTTCTTATGAATCATTTCCTTAAGAATTTTGTACCTCCACCTGCCATCTCAATATAACGCGTGCTCATACCTCAGTATAGTCAGAACAAGTTTAATGATTTGGCTATATGGTCTCGTTCTCGTTTCGTCGCAGCAAAACTGAATACAACTAGTTTTTAACAAGTGAGAGTGTCTAAAAATAACCAACTGACCATTTTTGTTTTTTTTGAATAGTAGTTCATACAATAATTTTTATTGATCTGGAGATTTTAATGATTAATGTAGCAAGTAGGCTTATAATTTACAGTCGAATCGACGTATTCACTGGCGATACACTGCTTTATATACAAATCTGCATACATCCGAACACGGTATTTGTACAATTTATGTACATATCATTCAGTTATCAATTCATATCATTCACCATATTACTAATGTATTTGATTTATTATTCACACATTACACACAAATCTTTTAATGTCACCCTCATTCTTTTTCACAGCACATTAATCGGGACAATTTTTCACTAAAGACCAGACATTTTTTCATAATATTCTAGCAGTAATCGTATTGATAATCTTCATATCATTCGTCGGTTATTAATCTGGAAGTGTATTATAATTAATATAATCATAATCATTATATTATATAACAATATATTTATAAACTATAAATAGCGCATTCGTCATTAGCTGGTCATTAGCAAACAATAAAGCTATAGTTGGTAAAAACCTGACCAACAGGACTTTAAGTTGCTGGGTTCGTGTACACGTCATTCATACTATCATACTGGAATAAAACAAACCACAAA
>JABASF010003193.1:0-11212 GCA_019776145.1 Harlomillsia oculata
CCCGAAGATTTTCTGTGGTCATGTTAACTATCCAGGAGCATCGTCTTTGGTTTATAATTGGGACACGAATGTTAATACGGGCAGAGTACGTGACGTTGATCATCCCGCCGCATTCTTCCACAGTTACTTCCGGAATTGTGTCTTCTTCTTTGGGAACTGACGTATTTAACAACAATGCACGAATTATACAACATAACCTGAATCCCTATTGTCAAATACGTTAATTAAACATAAATACCTATTTTTGATCGTGCGTAATCCGCAAAAAACCGAAGATCAGTATAAACACCCGGATAACCCTGAAGACCACATCCTGTGCCCCAAGATACCAACCCGCATAATTTTTCTCCACACATTAAAGGGGCTCCAGAATCTCCAGTACAGGAATCTTTCCCTGGTTCTCCATAACAAATCATTGAATCGTTGACAAAGCGAGTGCTGGTTGACGAGTTGTAAACCCCTTGACATATTTCATTGGACACATGTGGCACCGCAACCTTGCGCGGTGTTTCGTGGAACGGTCCTTCTTCTACAGTACTACCCCAGCCCACAACAATCGCCGATGCTAAAATCAAAGTGAAAGTGTAAAGGTCAAGGGTCAAGAAGTGTTTGAATAAGCGTTACGAATTACAATTTGAACAACTTTTGTTAGCTTTCATGAAAACCTAAATAATAAAGGTTGTGTAATATTGTTTACATTCAATTTGTTAGAAAATCAACGGCGTTTAACCTGCTGGAGAAAACGTTTGTTCAATCATTTCGACAGGTTGAACGAATTCATTGAATTCGAACGGTTCCGTAACCCGAACAAGGGCAAAATCCGCAATACGTCTGTTATCGTTGCGATAACGTGGATGTGTCTGGATTCTGTCGACGGAACGAGTTTGTTCGGTTCCTTCCGTGACCCCGTAATTGTGTTCACCGGCAATAGCAGTGAAATAACGTGCCCCCCATGTAACACACGTTGCGGATGTAATGATCTTGGACATAATTAATTTATTATATTTATATTCAACTCTGTCACAATTAATAAAAAGTTCAAACACAGGATTGAGATTTATTGTACCCATTCGGCGTTCAAAATCGATCCTACACAGTACGGTTGGTCCTGTCGAAGCATCAAGACAAGATGTTTGTATTCATGCGGAGACGTTTCATTGCCACCAATAATTCGCTCGAAACCTATTCAAATTAAACGTAAAATATATTTCAGGCAATTTTGATCGTTATGACATTCGATTCGACTGGAACTGCGTTGATACACTAATGGTAAGATGAACAGAACATAGATGATACTATGATGCAAGAACAAAATGTAAAATGGGATGAAAGCTTTTTTTAAAAATTAATCAAAGAGTTAATCCTAACCTTCACATGATGGAACGGAGTTGAAGGTAAACACTCCAACTATTATTAGGACACAAAACATATTTTTGATCATTTTGAAAATTATTTTTTTAATTTGATTTGATTGACACACTTGACGCAATGCTTATGCTGTTCACTTTTTTATGCTTTGAAATACCTTATTTACGTTATCATCATTATTATCTAATCAAAAGGCTGAAACTGAAAATGAAGAGTTTGTAAATTGTTCATTATTATTAATGTCACTTACGACTGTTACGACCTCCATCGATAGTATTAATTACGAATTAAATGCACAAGCTATCTAACGAATTAAATGATATGAAAACAAAATGTAATAAGGAGATAACGATTCATCCGTTGTTTATTTTCGGTATTCGATTTCGAAAGAAATACTGAGGTTCAATCAATATTATATTGTAAATTGTAATCATAAGCATAATCATAGATAAAGAATGTAATGTATCGGCAATCGGTATCGGCACTGTCACATTTACAGGCAATTATATGATTCATCTTCATTTCACAACTCATAAGATGGATTCATGCATTTTGAGCTGATGTCGGTTTTCATAAGATTTGACACTCGAATTTGACATTTTGCGACTGGCCGAACTCATTTTACGTGATCTGTTCAAAGTTGACGAGCGAGTGTTGAACGACGGCCGATGATGTTCCGGAGGGACTTGACAACATCCGGAAAAAATGCACACACGAAGAAGAGCTGCATAATAAAAGGCAGAAATTCACGAAATGTTAACCAACATACCTTAAATTTTAAATATATGTAACAGTATCATAAATACGAGTGCTATTATAAATCCATTGACGTACGTCTCAACCACCAATGTTTATGCCACAATTCACAATAAGTGGTTTGCTTGCAAACAAAGATGTAAAATATGGCAACGGCTTGAAGTAAATTGAAAGCGTCCATTACGGCAATAATCCAGTGATGAGACGTGCAATCCCCATTTTCTTTTTCTTCTTCCGTGCCAGATTTCATGTGGTTCCAAAACCATCCGACAAATTCTAGGATCCAAACAATTCCCATCACGATAAAAAGTTTAGAGAACAGGACGAGTTGTCTGTTTGAAATAGACATAGAGAATCATAGTACAATATTGCACTTTTAGCTGAAATCTCAGTTCATGAAATTATCAAAATTGCGAGTGAGAAAGTGAGCAATTACGATTGATTTCGTTTTGTCGATTTGCCTTTGAGAGTAGAATTCGCACTTTTGTTGTAGTCGAAGACCATGAATAGTGTCATCAGGTAAAACATAATGTTCAACAGAAACAATAACCCAGCGGGTAAGTAAACTAACCATCCTCGAGATTTTTGGGATACCAAACATGTTTGGGTGTACCGAGGCGCTTCATCACTGGAACTGTCGAATTTGTCCAGACATGAACCAACAATAACGACAAGACCAGGAACCGAGATTGAGAACAAAGCAAACAAGGCAAGTTGTTTTAGACTTTTCGACGCTGCTCCAGCGTACATGCACCTGCATCATTTAGTTGTTACATTACCTTACATTACCATATTTATTGTAAGAACAACGGTAAACGACATTAATCATGTTTATAATTTATCTCATTGATCGATTGATCTTTCAATTCTCACTTAAATGTCCACCAAATATCAAAATTAATGACTGTCATCCAACAAAACATGGAAATGAAGAGAAAGTGGCCCAAGACCCCTGTGAATATTGGCAATGAGCATTGATCATTACACAACGAGTTAACGAGTACCGAGACATGGTTATCTATTTAGACAATTAATTACCAATGAATGTGCAAAATCCTTTGTTGACTAAATGGAAGTCAAGTTTAACTATGATTTGTCTTATTAGAATAACCGCAAGGAAGAGGGAAAATGACAGAACATAACAGAAAACATTATACCCGTGAATGTTCTGTTTATCCCAGAGTAAAATGAAAACGGTCAGTGTCAAACAAAGAAAGATCAATGAAAAAGGAAATATGATGAAGTAGACGAAGACTGGAAGTGATTCGTTTGGCTAGAAAATCATAAATTAAATTGTTTGTGACTTTGTGACAACAATATGACGACAATATTAATGCTATACGGATATGACATATTGATTAACTCCAATAATAAATATAGCAATCATTTATCACACGTTACCTGACACTGCTTATGAGAATTATGACAATAGAAAATCGCTTCACGAACCGCCGTTCCATCTTTGGTCATAAGCTCATTTTCAGAACCCACAACAGAGTCGATGCAAAATGAATCTTCATCGTTGGTGCTCACGATTTTAACCGTCCCGTCCACAGTTTCATAAGAGATTGCACCCGATTTCAAAATTCGAAAGCTGTAATAAAATAATTAGTGTTAGATTTGCATGTTGTAAATTACTTTAAATGTTTGAGATGATTCTGTTTGTCATCTACTTGCGTGCACGAAGATCTGGTCGATTTTCAACCGGAGAAGACCCTCGAATCATAATTGACATAATGCTTTCCTCAGCACAATCAAAATTCAAAAGAAAATGAAATCCCGTTGTACTATGTTCAGTGTCAGTCAACATAATATCATGTGAATGATGACGCTTTGGTGACCATGATGTTCCTGGATCATCATCATGATCAACGCAAGCCGGTTGCGTATTCCTCAAATCGAGACTTTGGTGCAGTAGGCAACATTTTTGAATACATGTTCTTCGTTCGCAATCGTGATTACACAACCTCCCTGCCGTTGACTCGTTTGAAAAACTTTTAATAGTAACATGATCATTTTGAATATTATAAATAGCTATAAATAACTTATTAGCTACTTTGAAATTCTGATTCAAGTGATCATTAATTTAGCGTTAGCGTCTAATGATTTGAATGTACCGTACCTGCAAAAATCTTCAGATTTCCAGTACAAAATCTCTGATCCCCTTCGAAGCGCCAGATACCCATGATTACGATGCAAAATATCATCTTCTTCATCTTCAGTCAATTCCGTACTAGTGCTCACATTGCCCCAAGAATGCACAATTTTAGAAACGTTAAATGGAACTTGTTCTGAATCGACACAGTATAGATTTGTGTAGTTAACTTCGCATATTTTACTTTCTCCAAATGTTAGATTCAAAATTAACAGAAATAACGACAATATTGGTTTCAGCTCCACTTCCATTCTAAGGATTGAAGTTCACTATGAATTATTTCTCCTACCGACTCGACAAGCTTTTCTCTAGCTGGAAAGAATTGCTGGATTGTACGAATAGTACGAAGCGGATGTTGGATGCAAAACGAAAAGATAAATTGCTACAAAAATTGTGTCCAATCGTCTAACGCGTACATATTTCGATAAGGTTTAAACGCAATTTCTATAGTGCTCATAATCGTCGATGATTACCACATATCTGCAGTTTTCTGCTTCTAACTACGCTCTGCAAAATACTAAATAACAAATGCTCTTAAAATTCGGCCTTGTCAATTTCCTAAACCTCAGTTGCTTTCCTGTGCGGTCACGGATCCTGCATAATCTAATCATAGCATTTAGAATCAAAATCATGAACGAAAGTAACTTCAAACCGCAGGTCATGAACCACTTATCGGTTTTATTGTCATTCATTACGCCATAAGTTGTGTAAAAATTAGAGGAAAAGAAAAACAAACCGAGAATCTTTATTCTCTAGCCTTCCACTAACGAGAAACTGTATAATTCCAAACATGCAGGAGTAGGACGACGAAGATTTATCTATAATATCTAGGTTTTATATTTTTTAATTTTTTAATAAGCTGATGTTGAAGTAAAACCGAAACGAAACTGTGTTAATCGTGTTTAGTGTTAATGTTAACCTTAAAAACGTAGTTCACACGCTTTTTGAGGAGTCATAAGCATAACACTATCAAATAATTTTTCTAAATCATCTTCATTTTAAAAATCTTCAGAAAAAGAAAAACACACGAACGCTTTGTTGGTTCCTGTCTCCGGTCCCGAACGCTGCTCTGCTGCTACTGACTGCTATGCTACACTTCATCTGAAGAAATAGTGTGGAGTGTGGAGTACAGCGCGAAATATATAAACTTCAGCACATTCTCGCATGTTCCTCTTCTTATTCGTCCTTTTTGCCACACTTTTGTACCGTCTTTAACGTGGCGAAAGAATCATTTTCACTCGTTTTCTAAATTGAATAAAGTACTTTAACTAATTAAATCCAGTGAAGCCTGTTTATAATATTTCCGTCATGAATAGACTGCCGTCATTACTAAGAAAGCCTACTTTCTCGGCTAATAACTTATTTTTACAGTGTTGTAAAAATGATGGTTTTCCCCGAATTTCATTACTGTTGCATCATCATCGTGTCCGCCTTTTCAACACGTCAATTCGGTTATCTGCCGGTAACGACGCGGGTGAGCCTGCTGAAGTTGATTTGTCGATGACCAAATCCGAAGAATCGACCAAGAAAAGTATAACTGCAAGACTGCAACAGATGAGTATTGAAGAAGGGAATCCTGATAAGCCACAATCCAATAAATGGAAGTCGTATCGAGGGAATTCCAGAGTTGTCGACGAATTTGACGAAGAAGATCAAGATCAATTTGACGAAAATGAAGAATATTCTGAAGACGAGACTGGCCGTCGTGGGGATGAAATTGGGAAGTTGGAACAGGAAGTCCCGGCGGGTGAAGTGGAATCTATTAGTGACCGACTGCGAAGATTGAGTATGTCGAATCCGCAAGAATTCGTTCCCAGTCCGGCAACTAAAGGATTGCGACAGAGAGTTCAAGCGAAGTACGCCAAATTAAATTCGGAATACGAAATGAGATATTCTTCTCGCGGCGGGAATTCATATTACGGAGGTCGATCTAGGCCATCTAGGCCGTCAGGTACCTGAACTGACCGGATTAATAATTCACTTGAAATTAGCATTGTCTTTCGTTTGAATTTGTTACGTATCGTTGATTTTGGAAATTATATTCTATTTCTAGGGTTTGATGACGATGACGACGGTGGTTGGGGTGTACGACGTCCAGAACCTAGGTCGTCCTATGGATCCTATGGAGGAGGAAGTCGACGTTACCTCACAACTTGTGCTGGATCGTGTGGTCAAGCTGGAGGAGATGACAACGGTTCAAATCCATTGTCAATTACTGAACGTTTACGACATCTCAGTGCTCAAAATCCTGACACGACTTCGAATATGGGATTCAAAAATGTGAAACCGTGGACTGTTTCAATAAGCAACAACAGTAAATACCCACAAAAGGACAATTTCCGTGGTCGCCAACATTCAGAGGACAACTTTCAATTTCAACGAAGCTCCCATGATTCAAGGTTTCAGTCTCGTGAGAATACAAACGACAGATTTTCGGGAAAGCAATGGAAGCAGTCATTGTTTACTGGAGATCGAAGAAATCAAGGAGAGTTTAGTACACATCCTGAGCAAACTCATCGACAGAAGTTTCAGAGAGACAGAGGACTACAAATGAATAATTTGAATCGTATGAATCAACCGAGGCATTTTGATATGGAAGAGGACATTTTTCAAGACCTACCACAGTTTCAAAATCGCCGTAATCAACGTGACGGGGTTCGATTTGATAAACCAAGCCATTTTGGTGGTGAAGAACAATTGAAGAAATTTCGCGAACATAGCCAAAAGTATCCACGACGTCTGATAAAGAACCTGGAGAATAAGCAATTTGAAGACACGGAAGTTGATTTCGAACAACCAGCAAGAATGGGATCAGTAAACAATGAAGCCTATGAAGCACAACAGGACGCAGCTTCGACAACCGCTGATCCCGACTCTGAGATTCTACCCAAAGTTAATGATCCTGATAAATTCGGAACATTAAGGTTCAGCCATCATTCATCCAGTGATAATATTGGATTAATGAACCAACTGGCCGCTGAAGACAAAGACGAAGCTACCAGTTTGTTTGCCGAAGAAGAGGGTGATGACGTTGTATTCAAACCCGAAGAGAGAATGCATGCCCTTCAGTTGAGACGGGGAATACTCGCTTGTATTCAAAATAAAGAGGTAAGAGTGTTCGACACATTTTAAGAAAAATGAAACATCGCGTGAAGTAACAGTATGTAATGAGTATATTGTAAACCTGCTTTACAGTTGAAAGAAGCAATTGACTTATTGACAACTGCGATGGCTCAGGGTGGCTTTCATTACGACCATCACATAATACAGTACTGTTACTCCGTGGTAATTGCAGAGTGTGGTAAAGTTGGTTACGTGAAAATGGCATTTAAGCTCTTTAATGACTTGAAAAAACGTGGGTTTCTTCCTAAGCCTGCTATGTATACGAGCCTCTTCAATGCTTGCGCTAATTCGCCATGGGATGTCGACGAAAATCTATTACGAATCAAACGACTCCGACTTGCCATGGAAGATACTGGACTGCTTTTGAACGAAAAACATTTTCATTCCATTATAAAAGGTGGGTACTTTTTCCTGTCTTCAATATTAATGTAGTGAATCGTAAATTACGGTGCAACAAATTAATTGATTAATTACCTTTATATATATGTTTAGCCTACGGCCGACTGGGACAAATTGATTTGGCATTTGGAATCGTCGACGAAATGACATCAAATAACCTTCCTATCACAGGTGATACATTCTGTTTCCTTTTGCAAGCATGCATTACGGACAAAGAAAATGGCTTTCGACATCTTTTAGTCACTTGGCGCAAAATGCAGGAAATGCGCATTCGCCCCTCAATATTTTCGTATACATTGTTATTACGATGTGTTCGTGAATGCTATGTGTCACAATTCGGTCAAATTAGTAGTACCAAACGAAAGAAAAATCGAAAGCGACCAACCTCCCGGTAATACTCTTGAATTCAGTGAGGATGACCAGCCAACCACAATCAGTAAAAAATTAAGGCTTCCAGCTATTGACAACGATCAAGATGGTCGTAATTTGTTGGACGTTATATGCCAAAATGATGATGTTTCATTGAAATCTTGGAGTACATCTGAAAATGATGTCGCATTGATTAAATCCAACAATGATCTGATCAAAGCTCTAAAGTACAAGGAAAACAGGTAATGAAAACGAAAAGTACTGCCGCTGTGTGTTTTTCAGACGATTACATTACATCATTCTATTTTCTTGGTTTGCAGATTATCAGTTTTCGGTGGACCCAGCGCAATTTTTAAAGCAATGGAGCAGGAAGGCGTGAGTCCGAATTTGATCGTTTTTACGGAATTGGTGCAAATTGCCCACACAGATGACATAGACGTACGTTAGATTTCTAATCGTGCTTAAATGTAAATGTAATCGGAATTAACTAATAGTATTTGTATTAATAATACTGAATTACATTCCAGGGTATTATTAAGGAAATGGAAAATTACAAAGTGAAACCAGACATTGATTTCTTCAACATGGTCCTTAGGAAGTATCAGCCTGATAAACAAGAATTAGCAGCGGGAGTATTGCTTTCATTACCGAAGTATGAGCTCATTCCAAATATCATGACTTGGGGTATTATGGCGTTAGGATGTCGTTCTTGGACAGCTGCACGATGTATGCTTGCTGAAATGGATGAAACAAATGTCCTGTAAGGAAAGATTGATGTAATACATGTCATCGCTCATCGGTATGCGTCCGAGTTCCAAGAAGTCTTAATGAATTTTATTTTACAGGCCAAACAGAGAAATACTCGGAGCATTGATGACAAATGCCTGTCACAACTACGATCCTATCTACGTACTTAGAATGCTGGAAGAAGTACGCATTCGTGAATTAAAACCAGGTGTGAACTTTCTTATGAAGGTTGACGAATTTAAAAAGACAGTGCAACGTGGAATCATTAGCAAGGTGGTATAAACATTAAATTAAGTAATGAATGAAGCCTGAATAGAATGAAATGTTATACATTCTTTCTATTGAACACATTGAACAGGAAATGGGAGAGCCAGTTGAACCTGCTAGACTTGCAAATGCAATTAACAATGATCGGTTCGAAGAGAACTTCGCCAAATTCAAACTTCGTTTTGACGTTTGGGCTCGAGAAACCGCAGTTCTCATCGAGCCTAAGGATCCATTCGAGGAAGATTTCAAAGCACGATATTCCGGATCTTCAGTTGACATCAGCAACCGGGAACACGTGGCTGCTATAGATCTCGTAAAGGCTGCTTTGAAGAAGAAAAACGATGCCGCAATCATTGGAAAACAGACTTTTGCGACTAGATTGGAGTAGTTTAATTTTATAGTAATCAGCTTTGTCAACATTACATCTTCGAATGTAGTTTAGTAGTCCACCGAAGCGATTGTCTCATCATTACAGTAGTTCTTTCGGAATCATGAGTCATCCTTATTATCTTACAGCTTTGAGCTTTGTTAGTTTGTTGTAACAAGTCAATTAAATAAAAACACTCCTTCTTAATTTAATAACTCGCGTGTAGCAATTTCCATTGCAAGTTGCTCTTACCATATACTTAATTTCGAAATGACGAAGAAAAGCGTAACGAACGTAACGATGTTTTTTGAGTTTCGCATGTCATTAGCATTACTGCGTCGTGGACAGCGGCACCGGTCAACATTTTAAACATTGCGAAACTGCAAATCTTCGTATTGCATTGTTTTTGTCATCGTCGCTTCATATTTAAAGTATCATTTTCTCATTCATTAATATGCAATTTGAGAAAGCTAAATGGTAACGTTACTTATAAAATGCCATAGCCATAGCCAGTGACGTTTTTGCTGTTTTGCCGTTTGCCCTTGATTACGACTTAATACATTTGCGTCGAAACAGGATTAAACATCACTTTATAATCTATGTTGAATTGTTTTTTGAACTGATTTATATATGAAGAATATGAACCAAGCAAGCGTAACATTATGGACTGTTCATGATACTGAAGCATAGAATGTCAATAACAATAATTTGTACAAGCACTATTAAACTATTATGACGACAACGACAACTTCATAAGCATAAAACGTGGTTACATATTTCAGTTAACCACATTGCACTGCACTTGCGTCATAATAAATAATAATAACTATTAAAATGTACCACGAGGAGTTTTGAATCGCTGTTTATTCATGCTGAATTACATAAATAAATCCGGTATGAGCGTAAGTCGGGGACTCGGGGATAATCATAATCATTGTCAGAAGTTAATCCGCTTTGAATTTCATTAAATTATGTAATCCAAGACTCGGGTATAAATAACTAGCTTGACCTACTCGTCTCCTTTCGCTCAAATCTTGTCGAACTGATAACACGGTAACCTCAGAAAGAGTCTAAAGCGTCATTCCATTCAAAAGAAAGTTGCGAAGAATCTGAAATAATAAAAATTCTTAGCCAAAGGTAAAGTTGAGATTTGCATGCAAAATTGTTTTTCAGAATGAGATATTGTAAATGATCATCATTTTCAAAATTTTCATTTTCTTTAGCTGTAACCGGAAACAATAAGCCACAACAATGCAAAACGGAGTTCACACCGTGCTGACAGTAAACGGAAATAATGGTATAATAGGTTCGGAACGAGAAAGAACTTTCATGATGGTAAAACCTGAAGGTGTCTCAAGAGGATTAGTTGGGTCGATCATCAAGCGATTCGAGAACAAGGGATTCAAATTAATTGCTTTAAAATTCATGTATGCTACACCTGAGCAATTAATGTCCCATTATGAAGAGCATGCAAATGCACACTTTTTTCCTGATCTGATCAAGTACTTAAGTTCAGGACCAATTGTTCCAATGGTATGGGAAGGACACAATGTAATTCATGGTTCACGACTTCTCATTGGGAAAACTAATCCGATGGATTCTCTCCCTGGGACAATTCGAGGTGACTTTTGCACTCATATTCACCCTTGGAACATTGTTCA
>JABASF010003194.1:0-11207 GCA_019776145.1 Harlomillsia oculata
TGGAGGTCGTCAGTCGTGACCAGCAAAGTGTCCCAGCTCACTTACACTGTCCTAAAATGTACTTATCTTTTTATGTGGATTTTTGTTCCCATCAACAGATTTTATCAGACTTGGAATCAACCCGTTGAATTGTTCGGGGTTACCTACAACAAACTAGTTCTGAACCACTTTCCCTCCGTCAATTGGCCAAGAGTACTTTATGGAGCTGTAGACGTGATTACGCAGTTGACTGGAACCACATCTTTGTTATTATATGTCACATTGTTAGCATATTCGTCATACTTCTTGCGACTGTCAACATTGAAATTGCAAAGGGAACTCAACATGTCGAAATGGGCTTTGGAATTTAGAAAACTCCAGATTCTCAACAGGATCACTGACAACATTTTTCAGAAACGTTACTTACCATTTGCGATAACCTATTTATCCTCTGGAACTGTCATTGCAGTTTACTTGATGATCAAAACAAATCGACTTATCTTCCTTACGGATGTTTTCTCACTTTCACTCTTCGTGAAACTGCTTTTGACGGAATTTGCTGCAACTTATGAATCTTCCAAGGAAATGCTGAGAAAGAAGTCGAGTCATAGCATGTTGAACAATGATGTCAACCGCAGAGTTGTTCGTTCTTGTCGTCCTTTGAGAATATCAGTCAACAGCATGTTTTTCTTCGACTCTGGGTTCATGTTGTCCTTCATGTATAGGACGCTCGACAACCTTGTCACTCTTTTGTTGGTAAAATCGTAAAATGAAATGTTCTTTCTCGTGTGATGGTGTGATTACAAGTGTAAAATAAACTACATAATATTGCAACTCCAACACAACACATTAAGTGGAGTGATTTCTGATTTCCATGAAGAATTGAACATAATATCTAAAAAAATACAAGCAAAATAATAGTAACATTCCTTTATAACTTAAAAGGCTGCACACACCACATTAAAAGGCTGCTCTATTTAATTCACTTTTTCTTATACTATAATTTTATACAATTTCATGACCTTCTTCGTGAACTCATACCGAGAAATTGGGCTTGCTCTAATTATGCCTTGTTTTTTAAGCAACCTTGGCCAGACATGATCTAAAAGAGGACCGTGGCATTCCTGTTGTCACATTATAATTTGCTAACAAAATTGTACTCATTGTCAAACGGTACACAATGCAAAATCAAAGTCGTAGAACAATATCCGTGTTACCGAACTGACTCCGAATAATCGGTGAAAGGTGCCAAAGTGATCAACTTTGTGTCAATTGGTGAAACTTTCGCAGACGTTGGAATGCAGTTTTATAATCGGTGGGACTGTTGTCTTCGTCGTTCATGTCAAATTCTATGAAAGAATTTTGCTCCAAGAACATTATTATTTGCTATGAATGAAATTTTATGCAATTTTTCAATTTACTGTCTTTTAGCTGCTAAAAAAATTGATTAATTATTAATTATGAATTCAAAATCAGATTTCTAACTTTTAAGTCCTTTTGATTACAGTTTTAAAGATTCTTTATTGGAAATAAACGTCCAAAATTCGTCGTTTTTTCTTAATTGCTTCCCGTAATTTAATCTTATCATTTGCATTCACGTCCATGGCCACGTTAAATGAACAATGAATGTTTATTATCATATCAATCTAGTGGATTTAAATTATCAATCATAATAATGTCATCCTGTCATTATGTGCATGCAAACAAGAAAACACATGAATAAATGAAACGTTGAAACGTAATCGCTGAGAAGAACCAACGGAGGACACTTTTATGCTAATCACATTTCAGGGTTTAATGTTTCGCATTCCTTTCAAAACCTCTCAATATCATTTTGCAATCATAATAGCACACCAGCACACTTTTGTGTACAGAATAATACCTTAATTTTAACTTTAACTTCCCTTAATTATCCTGCGCTTGTGGTGCATTTTTAGCTTTTCATTCCGGACCTTTACTGGAATCCAAGTACGACCATGAAATGTTCAGTCGTAGTAATTTTCCTCTTAGCTATTCTGTCGATAGCGATTACTGACAAGAACGTTTTTGAATCCGAGAGTCGGAATGAACGGATTGTGGGCGGGGGTTCTGTGATCCCGCACGAATTCCCGCATTCTGTCCTCATCTTAATTGGGAGTTCTGTTTACTGTGCTGGGTCCATTGTCAATGAAGAATGGGTAAGCAAATCAAAATCTTTCAAGTCACCCCAAAAAGTTGTTTCCTTTTAAGTTCCCCTTTAAATCTCTATTCTTTAGATTCTGACGGCGGCACAATGCGTCACTCATTCTGCTTTTTACTACCAAATTAGTGCCGGTGAGCACAACAGAGCGGTGTACGAGGGCAATGAGCAACATCGATTCGTGGATCGGATTGTCGTACACCCACGATACGAAGCGTAAGTTCAAAGACAATAAATTATTGGTTAACTTTGATCATTTGTCGAATAGTTTTATAATGATTTAATGATCCAACTTGATTATGAAGATCTGGGAGCGTGGACCATGAAGCTGACGTAGCCCTCATGCACGTAACGGAACCATTCGAGTTCAATGAATTCGTTCAACCAGCCGTGTTTAGCGAGTCCGGATCCGAAATGACCGGTATGATTTCAAGAACATACGACTTATGTCGGGTTCGTTTTTAAAATGTGGTTTGAGATCAACTACATTAACTTCTTGCAGCCAATGGGACTGTGATTGGTTGGGGGGATAATGGCAGCGGTCCACCAAACACTTTGCATAAAGTCGCAGTTCCGTTTGTGAGTGACGAAAGATGTAAGGAAGTGTATGGAGAAGACAAAATCGTGGAGTCCATGATATGTTACGGAGACCTTAACAAAGACGCTTGTACTGGAGATTCTGGGGCTCCACTAATGTGTCAGGATCTTGTTTGTGGGGTTGTTTCTTGGGGTTTCGGTTGTGGAGTGCAAGGGTTCCCCACTGTGTATTCGGAAATGTCATATTTTACAAACTGGGTGATGTCGCAAATCAGTAAGTGAGAATTTCATGTCTTGTATTCGCATTATCCAACAATTTGAGCTTTTTTACGATGGATACTAATAACTTAATAACTAGTTATGATTGTTTGCATAGGCCCTCGAGAAGAAGACCCGTTTCCGGCAATGACAAGTAATTGTTCGCAGTATAGGTCAAGTCATTTTTGGGTTCCAATTTCCAATGATCAATCTTGTTTACAATTGATTTATTGATTATCTTGTTCAGTTCTGGATTGTAGTGGAAAGATCAACACGACGTCGGCAAGAATCAGCATCAATTCTCCAATAGGTGAACCAACGAGATGTTCCTGGCTCGTGTACATTCCACTCGTGAACATTCGTTTCGTTCTCCGGAATCTCTTGCAGAGAGACAGTATTGTTCATGTCACCGAATTCGATACTTTCGGAGCTCCACTTGAATCCCGTCCCATGTACGGTCACATACTTTGCTTTTGCTGTGCTAACTTACCAACTATCTCATATAATTCATAATCATTGCTTTCTGTCATTTTCAGTGTTCTACCAAATCAGAACCATTCGGTTTCCGGTCCATTGTTCATAGTTTCTCTGACGTCATCGCCAGAATTTGCAGAAAGCTTCACAATTGAAATGTTCGGGAGCGGTGTAGGGACGTATGACGAATGGGACAATGCTGTTTCCCTTCCGGGTCAATCGGGCTCTTATTCCTACCCGGAACACGGGGGGCTTTACAATATAAGGGAAGTGTCTCATTTCCTACACAGTCCTCGTACTCTCGAACCGAATGCTATAACCTTCACCAGAATGCAGATAGAAAATCACGCAACTTGCATCTTTGATAGCCTATCCTTATATGCATGGAATGGAACGGGATATAATTTAATGAACAGGTTATCCAAATTATTGTTCTCCATTGGTATGCTTTATTATACGAATTTTGTTATGAAAGTTATGATATACGAAAATTAATAACGGGTACTTCTGCGCTACTTGCAGATATTGTGGACAAAACCTACCTTCGCCAGCGCAAGTTCCTCTTGGGGACTTCCTTTTTGTGTTTACCACTGATGATTCTGTAAACTTGTCCGGTTTTGCATTTGAATGGTGAAATATGGTATGAATATTTCAATGGGTAACAAAGTCAATAATGCATGCAAAAATATTTCTGAATCATTACTTACTCATCATTAGACACTGACTTGTTACATTAGTAACATTAGTAATAAATTAATAAAGTACAAGTAGTAGAGTACACGAGCCTATTCATCATCATTGTGTTTTGTATTGCAATTTGCAATCTCATCCCGACCGCATAATGTGCCAACGTTCATGTTAAGAATATACAATGAACGTTTTATTGGCTTATCAATCTAAAGGATTAATTTATTATCGGTCAGAATAATGCCGTGCTAAAGACAATATAAATGATGCATCGTTGCGTACTAAAGTCTACCAAACAAATCAAACAAACCATTCAATCAGTATATGGGGAAATTCCAATCGCAGAGACGGTCCACTGGAGCAACTGGAGGACGTTTGATAATGGCTTGTCAGGAGGGATTAATGCAATTAATTCCCGTACACTTTGTCATTTCACTATCATGATCAGTTATAATCATGGTTGCGTTTGGGTCTATGTTAATGTTAACGCTTCATCCCAGTTAGTTCGTCCCTTTTTAGACTACATGATCTACAACAATGAAAGTTTCATTACTATCCGTTCTACTCTTTGCTATTTTGTCGATAGCGACATCGAAACCTGGTAGAATTGTTGAACCCCGGAACCGAAACCGCAGGATAAGTGAACGAATTGTGGGTGGAAGTGAGGTGATCCCACACGAATTTCCGCACACTGTCCTCATTTATTTTCCCTATGTTACTCCGTATGTTTACTGTGTTGGGTCCATTGTGAACCGAGAATGGGTAATGACTTAATGACTAATGAAATTAAAAGCTTTCACGTTACCACTACCACAGAAAATTCTACTTGTCTATTCTTAACGTCACGTAATTTACATTCTGTAGATTCTGACGGCAGCACAGTGTGGAGATGTATCGCTTGGTTCTTACCGAATTGCTGCCGGGGAACACAATTGGGCAGAAGACGAAGGGTCTGAGCAACAAAGACAAATTGATCAGATTTACATACATCCTCGATACAAAGCGTAGGTTCAAAGTCACAAAAGACATAATTTGATAAGATCGTTCGTTTAATTATAAAATAATCGTATCGACGATTTTGGATTCTGTGAAGAAACGGGAGCGTGGACCATGAAGCTGACGTAGCCCTCATGCACGTAACAGAGCCATTTGAGTTCAACGAGTTTGTTCAACCAGCCGTGTTTGCCGAGTCGGGATTCCAAATGACACGTACATTTCAAGATCATACCGGGTTCATGTTTAAAATGGAATTTGAGATAAATTATATTAGTTATACTACTATTAATTACAGCGAACGGGACTGTGATGGGTTGGGGATACGGAAGTTTTCAATCGTCCTTGCACAAGGTGGTAGTTCCGTTAGTGAGTGACGAAAGATGTAAGGAAGCGTATGGAGATGACAAAGTCGTGGAGTCCATGGCATGTTACGGAGACCTTAACAAAGACGCTTGCTTAGGAGATTCTGGGGCACCTCTAATGTGTGGTGATGTCGTTTGTGGGGTAGTTTCTTGGGGTTATGCCTGTGCACAACAAGGGTTCCCCACTGTGTACTCGGAAATGTCATATTTTATAAACTGGGCCATGTCACAAGTCAGTAAGTGTGAACTAAGTGAACTTTGAATGAACTATCTTTGAACTATCACCGACCGGCTCATGAAATTACGTTTTACTTACAGCCCCGCGAGAAGAAGACCCATTTCCAGTAATCACGAGTAAGATTTTGCATTTTGTGCCAAAAGGACTATAAAATATTCTTATTAATTGGTAATCCCGTTTATAGTTCTGGAGTGTGGCGGAACGATCAACACAACCTCAGCAAGATTCAGCATCAATTCTCCAATGGGTGAACCAACGAGATGTTCCTGGCTCGTGTACATTCCACTTGTGAACATTCGCTTCGTTCTCCGGAATCTCTTGCAGAGAGACAGTTTTGTTCATATCACCGAATTCGATACTTTCGGAGCTCCACTTGCATCGCGACCCATGTAACCTCCCACACTACCCACACACGCACTCCGCTCCGGCGATTCTCAATTTCTCGTAACATAATGAATTTTGTATTTTCAGTGTTCTACCAAACCAGAATCATTCGGTTTCCGGTCCATTGTTCATAGTTTCTCTGACGTCATCACCAGAATTTGCAGAAAGTTTCACAATTGAAATTTTCGGGAGCGGTGTAGGGACGTACGATGAATGGGACACCTCATTGTCACTTGTGGGTCAATCCGGGTCATATTCCCACCCGGAACACGGAGGCCTGTACAGTATAAACGAAGTGTCACATTTCCTCCACAGTCCTGGGACTCTCGGACCGAAGTCTGTAACTTTCACCAGAATGCACATTGAAAATGACTCAACTTGCAACTACGACCGTTTATCCTTGTATGCTTGGAACGGCACAAGATACAGCTTATTGCAGTGGTATGACCACATTTAATTATCGTTTATGGTTCGAATTAATTGTTATTAACTTATTAATTTGACATTTTATATTGACTGACACTATCTGCGATACGCCTCCGTAGGTACTGTGGATACGAACTCCCTCCTCCAGCGCAAGTTCCCTTCGGAGACTTTCTTTTTGTGTTTACTACTGATGATACTGTGTCCTTGTACGGATTTGCATTCGAATGGTGAAATTGCAGCGTGAAGTAATAAAGTATATAATGATAATGATTTACAGCAAATAATGATTTAAACAATAATTTGAATTTTATATCAGTTGTCGAATAAAATGTAATCAAAATTGTTAATCAAATTGTTCAAATTATTGTTAAGCACATATGAGTGAAAAATTATATACAATATATAAGTGAATGATTTCGGCATTGAATTTTTGACATTTTCAAGCATAAAATTGAAAAAGAAATAAACAAGATTACACAATCAGTCAATCATGTAAACTGCTGGGGTAACTTGAGAAAGGACGCCATAGGATTCATGTCATGACACTGCACGGTGCGACATGGGACCATGAGGCGATGAGACGGAGACGAAATGACAAATCACAACTCAGTTTTGTTCGGCATTTTGTTATTGTTAAATTCGGTAATATTAGTATAATTAGCGTGTAGACAATATGACAGACAACGTACTACTGATAACCATGGACAAGTGTGTGAGCGCACAACCGCGATCAATAAAGAAAGCAGAGCCAATGTTAACAGCCGTTGGTCTACATGACACCATAATTTTACAAATATTTGTAATTTCTTGATCAAGTTTGTTTTCCAATTCCAGGTTTATCCAATGTTTACTTTCCATTTGTTTGGACAGAGTGTGAATTTTAGATGCCGCGGTGAGCAATAGAAGTATTATAGACAAACAGAATGACCCACAGAGGAATCCAAATCCTAGAATCAATGATGCACCATATTTGTCTTGATGTCCTACATGACCTCCAGAAATGAGAATTACTGACGAACATGAAGAACAACCACCAGCAACCATAATTACCAATAAACCAAGCAGACTGGAGGAAAAGGCATGATTGACGATCCCAGTTGTTAACTGAATCTGTCTGTACAAATTCACGTAGTGTAGGAAGCATTTGGTTGAAGACGCTCTCTGGATATTTTCACGGACATGTGTCAGGAAAAAGTTCATGGTGATCAAATAATGAGTCAACACGGTTATCTGAAAGCATGTGCATGCAATCGCGATGATAATAGAATAGAATTCCCACATGACATAACCGAAAGTTAGTAAAATGTCGGGTGACCGGGGTGAAATCGAAAAGAGAAAGAATGGTTGTCGTCGTAAAACAATAATGACGAGAAGAAAAAACCATTGTGCAAATAGACAGTATGCCATTGAAACAAAGCAAATGTTACGAGCTAGACGATTTTTCTTCTGCAATTGTTCCTTTTTCGAATCTGAGAATAGGAGAAAGCAAAATTAGCCTTGTTAGACAAAATATATAGCATAGATATTAGTTACTGTTACAAACAGTAGAAAATAATGCTTGCCTGTGATCAAATTCTCCATTTTGAAAAACTGGTCAAATAAAGCTTTAAATTCTGCTTGGTTTGTAATAAACTGCCACTGAATAATAACATTTAAATAGTACAGTAAGCAAAACGTGAAAAAGAAACTCAAGTCTGTTAAATATGACGTGTTGAAATGTTGCAAAATGCGAATTGCACAAAAACACGCTTTACACACAGCATTGAAAATGCCGATCCAAACTAATGTCGTGTAGACCTTTGTTTCTAGCTCACCTTTGCCAACCTTGACATTGTGATAGTAGTTCCCTGATTTCGAATTTCGAACCCAGCTTATTTTCACTGGTAACAAAGCTGACCAATACTTGAATAAAGCCGAGTACCCGCCATTTATGTCGAAATTTTTAATAGTATGCATACTTCGAAGGTTGACTTCAAAAAGTCTCAAAACTGTGAATGTATGCATTATGACTTGTGAGTTGCGACCATCCACCCCACTTTCTGATGAACTTGTCGCACAGTGTTGGCATTAAAAGCAAAAACGGAAGGGGGAGGGGGGACTAACGGTGACCGAAACTGTTGAGCGTAGCGTTCGTGTTGACTTTAACGCTTTAAACATTTGAACCTTTGTTTCAATCTGTGTAAACAGAAACGTCAATGCATCAATTTGAAGCTAGATGATTGTTTTGTTCTTTGTGCTTATTATTTATTCCATTACTTTGTAGAAGGTTTTACTTATTACTTAAAACACATTCGTCAACATTTACTTAGGCCATGCGTGTTCGGTTAGAAAGTAAATGGAGCATTTAATTGGCATATAGCAGTTAGCACCTTAGCTTACGTTGTAATGTCAATAGAAAAGAGTTCCATTTAAAATGTTATTTTCCACAAAGTCAATTCGGAGAATGAGAAGATAGAATCCGAAAGTGCTTCCAGTTGTTTCTCTTGCCTATAGGACTCTTGCCCATGCCTCATAAAATGATAATCATTCATTTATTCACTGTTCATTATAGCTTTACTACTTATTGTTCAATTAATCAGTTTTGCAAGGTTGAAGTACGAAAATATCGACGTTCTATCGATGTTAATGACCCAAAACCTCAATCAAGTTATAGAATTCATTTCGTTGGTATTGATCATCCTATTCTCCTATTGTACACACACATTCACGATATTACAGCACTTGTTTTAATGTAATAAAATGTAAATGATACTTTCGATTGTTTGCAGACATACGTACACCTTCTGTACATATGATATAATGGGATTAAATTGAAGAAAACTACTTACAGTGATGTGTCAGTTAAGATATGAACTTTCAATATAGTTAGTTGTAAACGTAACCGAAATGAAATTAAGGACAAATCCTGTACAAAACTCATATTATCTTACCATTAGCTCATTTGTCTTTTTGAGTTTTCTTCCAATGAATCTAAAGTGTCACATTCGTACATTACAATTAGAACAGCTACAATTGGAATTCGAGTGCACGGTAATTTTCAATTCTGAGTTCAACAACAATACTTCGGAATCGCAAACTCAGATGTATGAGGACACCGTGCAAAATGATTTTGATTACGTGAAAATCGTCATTAGCTCTATTTCGGAATTCATATTTGGTGTTGCAAAACTGGAGTACGGCGGTAACAACTCGTGGACAACTGACATTGTGACAATTACCTCAGATGTGAAATACAGGAAGGATTGTTTCTACATTTTCCTGCTTCCGGATACGAGTTCCGCGGATGTCGATGTGGACAGTGAAGTATCTTTTTTCAAGAATCAGTTGAGGTACTTCAAGGCTATATCAGATACATCCATAATGTTTGTTGTGACCCAACTTTCCCGTGGAGCCATTAGTCAACAATTTAGACGGGATAAACGACAATTTTCATTCACACTAGTTAGTTTCACCATCGTGTTTCTTCACATGAATGAACAAGTTAGTAGCTTCGTGTGCAATTTGTGCGAGGATCGTTTCGCCCCTGGTCAAATAAATGGTTACATGAACGTTCCTTTAATACTGAAATTTCAAAAAGAGTACAATTCGAGAGGTCACGGAAAGCTTCCCAAATTGTGGTCAGAAGAAACTTCGATATTTGAACCTGAGAGTTACCGGAAGTATAACGAAAAGCGACTGAGTCAGTGGAGCAGGGAAGAATTGGACAGCATTAACATCCTGGACGTTTTGCATCTCATTGTTGCAAATCACTACAACTTGTCACTTTATGATCTCGCCAAACCAGAACCGCTTAACGACGAGTTCTTCCTGTTTTACTCTGATTCCACAGTAGGATTGGAGCATATTGCAAAAAAGCATAGTCTTTTGTTAGATGGATGGGAATTGTGTTTTATGTATTGTAGAGACCAGCCAATAATACCTGGAACCGGAATCGATTTCTTTACAATCCCATTTGATTCCATTACTTGGACGTTGATTTTTGTCATGAGTCTCTTATTAACAATGTTAACAAGAAGGATAGAATACGGAATTAATTTCATGCTGTCCATTCTTGCATTACCCCTGATTGCTAACACTCGTTGGAGCCCAAGTAGAATCTTTGCAATATTTCTTGTGACCAATTTGGTGCTGAACACAGCGTACATGTCCGTAATTACCGGAAATCTAATTGTACCCAACAAAGAGAAAGATATAAAAACAATACTCGAACTGTTTCAACAAGGGTTTGGGTTTGTGACTAAACACGAGAATGACACGTTATATCAAGACCTCTACGGTGATGCCCTGAAAAAATTCGGTGTCACTTCCAAAGTGTCATCTTTGTTGTACGTCGTCTCCAATGTACGTGAGTCGTGTTCAACGTATGAGTTAGAATGTATTGCAAAGCACGCAGGGCATGCTACGGGTCAATTTATCTTCAAAGATATAACCAAATTGCTCCTGAACCTTCCCCTCGAAACAAGGGTGAAATGTCACGCTGTTCAAGAGGCATTCGAAAACGAAATGTTTACATTAAATATTGTTGGTGCACTTTCTGCCGAAATGTATTCAGCGGGTCACTGGTTATTGGACACGGGAGTGTTTGCCCGCTGGAAAAGCTGGGAAATATATGCATCTACTTTTCTGGTGAGCATTAACGCAACACATCCATCAGACCGCCCTATTCCGCTGAGTTTACAAGGACCAA
>JABASF010003195.1:0-11205 GCA_019776145.1 Harlomillsia oculata
GCGCTTCTAGGGTTTTAATTTGTTTCTGCATTTCCTCATCCTGTAGTGCCTGTAGGAGAACATTTTCAGATTGTCTAATGGGGCTAATTTCTTCTGCATCTTTTAGTCCTGGATTTTTCTTAGCTTTTGAAGGCCTACTGCTGCTCAGTTTCGATGCCTGTGCTCGATCGCTTTTTGAAGCGGATGTCTGCTCCGAACTTGATGCTTCTTCCAGCATTGAGAGTTCACTCATTTGTTGTGTTTGGCTTGCTTCATCGCAGGGGCGGTCTCGAAATTCAATTTCTCCATTTTCTTTTTCACATTGAAATACGGCCGCTTTTGCCTGAAAAGCAGAGAAAGACAAGCTGACCAACAGGGCGATAAAAAAGAGAAAACTAAAGAAAAGACTATGGAAGGTTTTTTGTTTGGAATTTTTATTGGAATCTTTATACGTGATTGCTGTCAAGTAACTGTTCATCGTGTTTCTCCGTTGCTTGTGTCAACTGCCATTGAATTGGACCCATTCCATGTTGTATCAAATATTCATTCGCTTTTGAAAAATGACGACAACCCAAAAAACCCTGGTGCGCAGAGAAGGGGGAAGGATGTGGCGCCTTTAAAACACAATGCCGGGTTTGATCGATAAATGCCCCTTTCTTTTGGGCATAAGCACCCCAGAGCAAAAAGACCAAATGCGTTTTTTCCTGGTTTAAAATCTGGATGATTGAATCGGTAAATTGTTCCCAACCCTTTCCTTGATGCGAAGCAGCCTTGCCCTTTTCAACGGTTAAAACACTGTTTAACAATAAAACCCCTTGCAAAGCCCAACCCACCAACGATCCATTTTTAGGGGGAGAAATGCCTAAATCGGCCTTTAATTCCTTATAGATATTCACCAAAGAAGGCGGAATCGAGACTCCCTCAGGAACGGAAAAACAAAGCCCCTCTGCCTGCCCCACCCCATGATAAGGATCTTGTCCCAAAATAACGACTTTAACCCTTTCAAAGGGAATTAAATTCAGTGCTCGGAAAACGTCACTGCTTTTAGGATAAATAATTTTCTTTTGATTTTTTTCTTCACGCAAAAAATCGCGCAGATTTTGCATATAAGGTTTTTCAAATTCGGATTTAAGATATAGCTGCCAACGTTCATCTAACATAGTTTTAAACTTTTAAGAATCGATACACTTGCCATAATTATGGTAAGTAGAACATAATTATGAACTGATTGCTGTAATTATGTTCTACTTACCCTATAGTTCTATTTACCCTATAGATTCTCAGAACACCTATGATTATGATATAGTATCATAATGCTATTGAAAGACCCACCGCTAAATGAACTAGAACTCTTAAATTCTGCCCAAGAACTCAAAGGCAAAACCTTTTCTGAATTAGCAAATGAACTTAATCATGTTTTACCTACTTCTTTTTTAAAAGCCAAGGGCTTTATGGGGCAGCTGATTGAACAATATTTAGGAGCAAACGCAGGAAATAAATCCATCCCCGATTTCTATAACATAGGTATCGAACTTAAAACTCTACCCTACAACGCCAAAAGCGATCCTCAAGAAACCACCTATGTTTGCACCGCAACGCTATCTGCCGATGCGGCCGTCGAAACTTGGGAAAATTCAAGAGTTCGAAAAAAATTAAACCAGGTACTTTTTGTCCCCATCGAAGGAGATCGTCAAATACCCATTTCTTCACGTAAAATTGGTAGGCCTTTTCTTTTCAAATTAAAAAATCATCCCGAACTTGAAGCCATTTTACAAAGTGATTGGGAAGAATTAATGGAGATGCTGCATTTGGGTGAGATATCAAGACTCTCAGCAAAATTCGGACAGTTCTTGCAAATTCGGCCCAAAGCTGCCAATAGCAAAGTATTAACAACGACTTTCGATGGATCCGGGGAAGATCTCTGGACATGTCCAAAGGGGTTTTATTTACGAAAAGAGTTTACGAAGAAATTGCTAAACGGATTCAAGCAAAATACGATTGCCTGAGCGAAACATCAAGATTTTGGTGGGAACGATTTCGTTGATTTTTACAATCTTCTAATGTGGACCTTCAATAACCAAGCTGAGCGCTTGCTGTTTTTCTTGGGGTAATTAGATCTTCAAAAACCTCTTCATCAATACAATATTCAAACACCAGACTTAGAATATCAGGATGCAAAATGCTTTCTTGCCGCCTATCATCCTTACTTAGCAAAGAGCCATTTTTACCCTTAATATCAGCTTCACTTTTATCTTCAAGATCTAGATTTTCAATCTCTAGAATATTGTTTCTCAATTCATCACGAAACTTAAGCAGAGTGCTGTAATGCTCAACATTCACTAAATATTGCTCAGCGGGTATCTTATCTTTAGCCTCTTTGCCTTCTGAAACACTATACACCGTGGTAGCCGTAGATGCAGATGCAGTAGATACTAAAATTGTTTCTGTTTTTCTCGCGACCCGACTATTGTTAACCCCAGAGCTTGGTATACTCTGTCCTTTCGGAAGAAAACCATTGACGTAAATTTCTGCTCCTTTAACTAGATTTATATTAAAATGAGCCCCTCCATATTGATAAAGATGCCCAAGCAATAATCCTATTCCCTGTCTATCGGTTTCTGTTATTTTTGTTTTTTCTGTTCTTTGCAGGGTCACGCCAGTTTCCTGGCGATTTGCAGAGCAAAAGAAATTGTTTAATTTTTTATAAAAACTTCCGAAGTCTTCTCGGCAAAACTTAAGATCTTCAGTTGAAATCGAAGCCAATCTTGTACTCCTTACCAAGGCCCGGCATAAATAGAGCTCCCAAAAATACCAAAAACTTCTATTATTTTCAACGTTTCCATAATGCAATAAAGCTTGCTCTAAATTCTGAACGGTTCCCAACCCAAACAAATAACAAAATGCCAACATTTCATTATTCTGCTCTTTATTCAATTTTTCAAATACTTTTTTTCTACTTTCTTCACGTTGATTCAGCAAGGATAAACGATTACTGTCAATCTTTATATTCGCCACTGCAGAACTTACATTTCTATTGTAAAAAGACTTGATTTTATCCAAAGAAGCCTGTTTATCAGCGGGCTCTGCGTTTTGATTAGTAACCACCCTCTGGTGAAAAAATAACGACCTGAGATGATCTTGCCTAAGTACACTACCTTGTTCACAAAATAGAGCAAGTTGCTTTTGAACATCTAACATCCTCGACGTCTGAAGAGACTTATTAAAGGTTTCGCATGAAACCTTAGCATACCATAGCGCGGCAGATTTGATATCTTTCGGAGTCCCAATACCAGTTTGATAGCAACTGGCAAATAAAAATTGACCATCAGGATTCCCCTTTTTTGCAGCTACTTCATATAATCTAAATGCTTTAAAATGATCTTTTGGCTCCACACTACCAAATTGATGGAATTGTCCGAGCATTACTAAAGCTAGAGAATCCCCTTGATCCGCGGAATCCTTATACAAATTAAAAGCCTTTGGTAGATTTATTGACGTGCCAAAACCAAACTGATGACAATATCCCAAATGGTACCAAACCTCTGCGCGAGACTCCTGGTTTATGACTGCTTTCTCATGAGCGGTCTGAAATAGTTCAAAAGCTCTCTTCGGATCTTTTTGAACACCAACACCGTATAAATAACTCTTTCCAAGTTCCAGATAGGCAGTTGTATAGTTATGCTTGATAGATTCTGTAAGATATTCACAAGCTTTAGAAGGATCTTTAGAAATACCAAAACCATATCTAGAATAGTAACCCAGACGATACGCTATTCTCCCTTGATCAAAACTTGGAAGTTCTATCTTTTGCTCATAGGCTCTTTGATACCACTCAACTGCTGATTCAATATCGATTGGAACGCCTACTCCATCGTTATAGCAGTCAGCGACAGCAGCAAGAGCAAGCACATAATTATAGCCTGCGGATTGTTTAAAATATCGAACAGCAAGCTCGGGGTTTTTGGAGGTTGCAATTCCATCTCTATAACATAGCCCTAATTGAAATTTAACTTTTTTTAGACAAATCCCTTCTAAATGTTGAACCCGACTTTCTGAAGCCTCATAACATTCGAATGCCCTCTTATCATCTTTAAAAGGTGTTTCTTCTCTATAGATTTCGGCCATGTCATAAAACACTTCAGCAGAATCATTGTTGTTTGAAATGGATTTTTTACAATATTTCAAGGCCATTGCTAAATCTTTTTCAACGCCAACAGCAAATCTATAACACCGGGCCAGAATAAATTGAAGATAGGCTAAGTCGGTTTCCCGAAGTTGAGCGTGATTCTCTTCTGCAAGACGGAGCCATTTGAATGCCATTGATTTATTTTCTTCAGACTTATCAATTTTCAAGCTACATCTCGTATAATAAGCAACACCAAGATTTAATTGTGCCTTTGCTAAATTCCTAACCGCGGATTTCTTCAACCATGTTAAACCTTCGGAGTCATTTGTTTTAACGCCTAGAGATCCTGATAGATAACATTCTCCTACTTTGAGTTCAGCTTCGCCAACGCCTGCCTTCGCTGCGGCCAGATACAAATCAAAAGCCTGTTTATGATCCCTTTCAAGAATGGATTCTTCTTCATAATGCGTGCCAAGATAAAATTGCGCTTTTGCCTTTATATAAGATGCTTTACTATCAGACTCTGCTACATTGGAGGCGATTATTTCTTTAAAATATTTTAGAGCGGTAGGGAAATTTTTCAGTATCCCAAAGCCATGAAAATAACAAACGCCAAGTTGAAACTTAATCTCAAGTAACTCCGAAGGCTTGAGCTCTCGATCCCTGTCTTCAAGATCTGTATATAATTGAAAGGCTTTTTCATAATCTTTATTCGAAGATTCAGTAGGGTATAAATAAGCCTTTGCAAGATGAAGTTTTGCGAGGGCATAATCTTTCTCTGCTGAACTTTTTAACCAGCACAGTGCTTTTTCTCTATTATTTTCTCTTCCCAAGCCATTAAGATAGGATAACGCTACTTGATACTCTCCCTCTCTATCATTTCTAATCGATAATTTTTCATAAATGGAATTTATTTTTTTTCGAATTTCTAGAGTGTTCTCTTTTTTTAGCTGATATTCGTACAATACTATCATAAACTCTAATAGATCATACGATAGAAATTCTTCTTTTATTTTGCCGGCTTCATATAATTCAACGAGGGTTTCCTTGGCGCTTGCACAGCCTTGCTTTGCTGCTTTTAAAGTAAGCTCAATTCCCACAGCCTCATTCTTACCACGAGGATGGTGGCCATGAAAATATATCTCCCCCAACATATGTTGAGCTTCTGCGACCCCTTGTACCGATGCCTGATTAAAAAGTTCTACGGCCATCTTAATATCTGGCTTCTGAATGCCTCCTTTTGCGAAATAATAACATTCTCCCAGTTGAAACTGAGAGGCTCCGTAATTTGCATCAACGGCTTCTTGATAATATTGACTAAAATTGAGCATTTCTTTGATTTTTTTTAGATCTTTTAGGACTCTCTTATCGAGTTTTTCATTTATTTCATCCGCATACAACAATCCTAAAAAATGGCTTGCTAAAGGACAATGTAATTTGCCATCTGGGAACCGATGTTCTCTTGCTTTTAAAAAATAGCTTTCTGCCCATAAAATGCTTTTAGCAACGCCCGCACCGAATTTATAAGAAATTCCAAGATTCAATTGTGCAAAGGCATGATTATTTTCAATTTGTCGATAATACTCCAGACCTTTTTTTTCGTCTGCTTCTAAATAAATCCCAAACTGATAGCAAAAGCCTAAAAACCATAACACCTCGGGATCTTTTTTATCTTTATTCTCATTTTCCAGATCTAATATTTTCTGTTTAATCTCTTGAAACAGTGTATTTTCGTTAGAAATATCCTCTGCCATTGATAATAAGGATTTATATAGGTTTAAGATCTCTGAATTTTTGTCGGAATAACTTATTAAACGTTCCAGATAGATACGATAAAACAAGATTATACCGCTTTGAATATCGGTGAGTTTCATTTTATTCTTTTCCTATTATTTTGTTCCCAATCTAATAATAAATAAACGATTCATTATGGTTATAAATAAATGAATGCAATCAACGTTTCTTAACGGTTCAGGCCTGATTCCTGAATGTCGCGCCAATGCAACCGTGAGTGCCTGAACAGTTACGAGATCTTAAATTTTTTATATTATATTTCTGGGATAGATCCAAACATTTACCAATTCTAGACTAACGTGAACCATCCGGAAAAATATTTGTATCCCCAAAGCTTACTGAGGCTTACCAAAGCCTAGAAAACTTATTTCTGTTTCTTGTTATCCCTAGTTTAATTCTAATGCGGTTGTCCTCGCGTTTCTTTTAAGAACATTAAGAAAATAAAAGAAATCACCAAACACACAGGCAAAGCAATAAAGGCTTGTTGATATTCGGCCAAGGTAAATACTTGTTCCGCTCCAGGAGCAACGGGGTTTGCCACGACCATGTCTAATATTTTTCCAATTAAAGGCTGTGCTAAAGCGCCCCATAAGGTATTTAAAGCATTTGCAAAACCACTCGCCGTAGCGGCCAAATTTGAAGGGTTGATTTCCGCAATCACAGCAAAGGCCAAGATAAAAGCCGATCCAAAGAATCCCAAGCCAAATAATAAACCTTGCATCGTCGTTAAAGGCAATCCTTTTACATAAATTAATACTAAGGTGACCGCTAATAAACAAATATTAGCCACAATCATTGGCGCGTTACGACGGCGAGTATAATCGGATAAGAAACCCCAGAAAGCACCGCCCAACATAAAGCCAATATAAATTAAGGAAGCACATTTTCCTGCGGTAACTCGATCAAAACCATGCGCTTCTTCCAAGAAAGGAATGCCCCACAAGCCACCAAACGCTAAGGTGGGTACAAACATTAAACCGGCAAATAAAGATGCAATCCAGGTTTGCTTTGATTTCATCACCAAGGTTAAACCCTGTAACATGGTTTTAGCCACATCATCCGTAAAATTTACAGCGACGGAGGTTGAACCGCTGTTTCGCGTTTTGCTTGAGCAAGGTATCGCATTGCTATTTGAAGAGGCTTTTAACTCTGACCCTGCAAAATTTTGTTCATCGGTCTCTTGCACTTGATCTTGGCGATCCCGAACAAAAATCCATAACAAAACGGAAATCGCTAAACCAACAATACCGCCCCAATACATGCTTTCACGCCAGCCCATGGCAGCGACAATTTCTGCGACAGAGGATAAACCAATCGCAGCACCTAAAAACCCTACCGTTACGGTTAAGCCCGTCATAAAGGCATAACGATTACGGGGAAACCACTGACAGGCGATTTTTAAACAGGTTAATAAGGCGAATCCTGCACCTGCACCAATTAATAAACGTCCAATTTTTGCCATCCATAAAGCGGTAGAGGCACCAAACACCAAGCTTCCAACGGCACATAAACAGGAGGCCATTGTAATGATTCGACGGGGACCAAATTTATCTAATAAAACACCTGCGGGAATCTGCATTAATCCATAAGCGTATAAACAGTAGGCAGATAAACTACCAAAATCTTCCGCATGCTTGGTTAAAGAAAGCATTAATTCGGGTTTCATCGCACTTGGAGAGACTTGTAATAAGTAATCATAAAAATAGAAAATCGCGGCAAGCGCCCACATAATACAAGCGGAAATAAACGATGTTTTGGTATTGGATAAGGTAACTGTGGAACTGCCCGACGAGGGAGCCACTTTTACTTCGTCAGCGACTTCTTCATTCATTGTCATACTTGTATTACCTGTCATTGTTCATTTTCCTTACAGCTTTTTGATTGAATCTACACTTGTTTTTTTAGGGTAAGCCATGAAACTTAGCTAGACTACTTAGACAGTTTGCAACAAAATGGGGGTGTTTGTAAAGGGTTTTTTAGGTTTATACGTACTTTTTTAGGGGAATAATCAACAAGTTAACCATTTTTCTGGCTAATATTTGGGGCTAGGGGGTAGCCATTGAACCCGTTCATGCGCTGTATGCCCTATTGCAAGACGATAAGGGTCTACACAAACTCTGCTGAGAGACATGAGGCAGTTACTGGGGGGCGCTATTCGCGTGTAGGGTAATCTGCGCAAACTCGATACTTACATTTTGCACGTTCTGCTAAACAAACAGCTCGCTTTCGCATCTCAGGCGACATCTGATCAATCACACAATTAATAATATCGGGATTTTTATCTTCCATGCATTCTAACGCCGTGTGTAACCAGGCATAAGCACGTGCTTCGTCCTTCTCTACCCCAATGCCATGCAAGTACAGTATTCCCAATTGGAATTGAGCCTGTCCAGCACCAGAAATAGCGGCCCGATGAATCCATTTCGCCGCGCGTTTTGCATTCTCTTTAGAAATAGCGACTGTGCAACGCCCTGGAATAGGCCCGCAATGTTTGTGTTTGGGGGAGCAAGAATTTCGACACCAAGAAATGCAACGATACGCATTTCGAGCGCCACAATTACAGGGGCTATTTGGATTACAACGACATTCGACCATGAGTTGTGGCTGACAGCCTGGCATACAAACACCGCAACCATTACCCGCCCGTTCGGAATAGGCGGGCTCACATTTACAAATCGTTTGTTTGCATTGAATGCAACAAGGATCACATTTAATATCGGCCACTTTTCCTTTAAAACGAAATCCAGGAATAACAGTGGCTGCGTATTGAGGCAAACAATCTCCTTCTAATAAAATGAGTCCCAACATATTTTGAGCATAGGTATTTCCACAAACGGCAGCCTTGTGATACCAGCCATACGCCTTGCCATAATCGCGGGGCACACATTGTCCAACGTAATGCAAATCGCCTAATTCGACCAAAGCAACCACAGAACCACAATCGGCTGCTCGGCAATACCAACGAATCGCCTCTGGAATGTTTTTCTTTAATCCGAACCCTGTGGCATATCGTCTTGCAACTTTATAAAGAGCCTGTGTGAATCGGGGTTGGCAACGTGCTTTTTCGTAATATTCAACGTTCTTCATTAAATCTTGGGGAACACCACGGCCTTCTTCATACATCACGCTTAACATCAGTGAAGCATACGCATTATTATCGTAGTCGGAAGCTAATGCATAACGACGTACAGCTTCTTCTAAATAACGTGGAACCCCTTTACCGGCATGATACAAATCGGCAAGTTCTAATTGTGCGCGCCATAAATTTCTCTGCGCGGCTTTACAATACCATTCTGCAGCAAGTTCATAATCTTTAGGAACACCCAAACCTTCGCTGTAAATTTGGCCCATCATTAATTCTGCTTCGGGTAGACCTTTTTTCGCGGCTGTTAAAAACCATTCTGCGGCCACCACGGGATTTCTAGGCGCGCATTCTCCAGAAGAATAGGCCAAGCCTAATTTGAATGCCCCCAAGGCCGAACCCATTTTTGTACTTTTATGCCAGTAATAATAGGCTTTTGAAAAATCCCGGATTCCGAGACGCCCTTCATAATACACATCGCCAATGGCGGCCATCGCATCGGGGTGTCCTTCTTCGGCTAACGCTGTTAACCTTGCAATTCCTTGACTTGCAAATTTATTTTGAGTGCTGTGCATTAACAAAAAGCCACTCTGATATTCACCTTCCGAAGAACCACAGGCGGCTGCTCTTTCGTATAATGCAAGCGCTTTAGCGCGATCGGGCTTTGCACCATACCAACCTTTGTATAATTCTGCCAGGGCTAGAATGCCGCCTACATCGCCTTGATCAGCGGCTTTCTGATACCAAGCTTTTGCCATACAAAGATCGCGAGGGACTAGGCAACCGTCTCGATAAAAATGCCCCATTTGGATTTGTGCAATCGGGATATTGGCTTCTGCGGCTTTTTGATACCAACACAAAGCCATTTTGGGATCTTTGCAAACCCCTTCTCCGCCAAATAAAAAGATATGGCCGAGACGAACCGCGGCATACATGTGTCCGTCGGCCACTTCGCAACGTAATTCATTTAATTCTTCTTCTAGGCGTTTGGCACGGCAGGAAGCTTGATGATCGTCTGCGCAGGGGTCATCGTAAATACAATAGGGTTCGCGGCAGGGGCCGGGATCGCAAGATCGAGGTTGTTTACAGCCACTGAAAGATAGATCCGAGAATGGGGGTGGTAAGAAAAAAGTAAAGGGGTTGGAAATGGCTGGTTTTCGTTTTGCTATGTAGAGTTGGGCTTCTGCATTAAACGGGAACCCTAAGCTAAGAACTACCAATACCGCTAGAGGTAAGGATAGAAGTATTGAATGAAAGCTGTAACGGATATTCATCAGTTGAGTATGGCATTGAACTTGCTAATTGCCAAAAAAATTGGGGTCAGGTCTAAACAAGCGACAAGTTAACCCTAAGTTATATTTACCTTGTGATCCTAGTGATCCTAGTGATCCTAGTGATCATAATAATCTTAGTGATCCTATTTATCCCCGGGGCCTGCGGTCTGGTATGTTCTTTTTGGGGACGCCGTAAACCCATCCATGGGGGCTCGAGCGCCGCCTCCATGCGGCGCACGCCCCAAAAATAACATACCAGACCTCCTGCCCCTTACGCCAACGAGTTCTCGGGTTTTTTTATTGTTATGAGCACATAGTTCTGGGTAATGATATAGTTTAGATTGTTCCTGTTCCACTTCTTAGGATGTCAACCATGAAACATTACAATTACCAGCTAAATCAAGGCAAAAATGAACTTTTTGGAGAGGATTTACTCATCCAGCAAATTATTCAGGAGGTTGGAACCCCTTGTTATGTTTATTCAAAGCGTGCAATCACAGAATCCTTTCAAGCCTTTGCTACAGCACTTAAAAATGTTCCGCATCAAATTAATTACGCAGTAAAGGCGAATAGCAATCTGGCTATTCTGAAGATTTTAGAAGGATTGGGGGCAGGTTTTGATATTGTTTCTGAAGGGGAGCTGGCTCGCGTTTTGAAGGTGGGGGGAAAGATTGAAAAGATTGTTTTTTCTGGGGTTGGCAAGTCTCGCAAAGAATTAACAAAAGCATTAAAACTTGGGGTGGGCTGCATCAATGTAGAATCGTTTTCTGAACTCTTAAGACTTCAAGATATTGCAAAAAATTTAAATATTAAGGCTAAAATTGCGTTTCGTGTTAATTGGTGCAGGTGCAGGATTCGCCTTATTAACCTGTTTAAAAATCGCCTGTCAGTGGTTTCCCCGTAATCGTTATGCCTTTATGACGGGCTTAACCGTAACGGTAGGGTTTTTA
>JABASF010003196.1:0-11195 GCA_019776145.1 Harlomillsia oculata
CAAGGTCTTCGATTGCAAACACCTCAGGTGTCGGAATGACCGTTCCTGTACAAATCGCCCTTTGAAGATGATGCTCCTAAAAAAATTAATAAAAATATGAACGATTTCATGCGAATTTCCTATCGCGAATAGTTTATTTTTCAGAGGCCATGAAGAATCGATGATAGAAATGTCATGATATTCAGCTATTCAGCCATTCCATTTTTGTTTCAGTTCGCTTTTTTTATAGCGCAAAACTGTTGTCGAAGATTAAAGGACGTAATTGGTTTTGTTGGGTGACTTGGACTGGACGGATGTATCATTATTTCATTATCATTTAATTTTTTGATTGTTTGTTATTGTTGACAATTCAATGTGGGAATCAACTGTGGAGTGTGAATCGTAAAAAATATAAAAAACCGTCCAAATCATCATTTGTCACTGAATGTCGACAAGGTCGTCAACATCAAACCGTTTTTTAAAAAAGTTCCAAAGTTGGCTTAAAGATACGATGATTTTGTGAATCCGAGAAAAAAACAACGTTAAAACGGATTAGTTCGGGTCAACCACCCATTGATCTTGAAATTTACAAGGTCGCGAGGTCATTATATCATAGTTTGAGGTCATTGGGAATGGTAACGAACGGTCCGGAAACCTGGATTCCCCAAATTGGAGGGAAACCTCACCCGGCGAGCAACCCCACATGGCTCAAGCATTTCTCTCATCCATTGCACCAATTCAAAATGGCCGTCTAAGCTTGGATTTCGGATTATGAAAAAATCCTCACCGCTTCTTCTTCTTTTTCCATTCCGGTGGGCATTTGCGGGACTGCTCGATTGATGAGTGAGCAGTCCGCCGTGTCCGGGATCTCATTTTCGACATAAATGGGCAAGGGCTTGGTGGCGTCCAGCGCCCGAGCCCGAAACGACAACTTGCTCGTCATGATGGCTCTTTTCTTCAACCTAGATTCTCTCCTTGTTGAATATAGAGAAGGATGACGCAAAACCCGCAGCACAACACTTTTATTCCTAACACACTAAAGGGGACGAACCGTAGAATCGACTCCTGACGAAGTCAACGATGACTGTGACCCGCGCGGCGGGAGCGGCTCGTGGCCGCGATGCCACTGAGCCCACTGGTCACCTCACTGTGTCCCCATGTGTCCAATGTCCCGGGACAAAAACACCGATAATGTCAATCACCACTAAATCCTCCAGCACCCGTCCCGTGGCACTCTGCTCCTTCATGGCGGATCCATCATCGACCACGCCACTACATCCCTCGTCTCCTGCCACTACCACGTTCCCAACTCACAATTAACATACCAATTTTCACTTCCTTTAAAAATCCAATTTCAGTCACAAGCACTTCCAAACACTTTTCCCTACACAAAAAACCACTTTTCAAACAATCTTTCCTCGTTTTTCGATTTTTAAAACACTATTTTCAAAACAGATGCTATCATGTTGGAATCCACACCCCGAGTGCCTTCACCAAGATTCACAATGGCCTTGGGAAAAGAGCAAAGGCTCCGAGTTCACTTGTAATTCCCTAGACGGCGCTACGTTAGCTGTTTTTTTCCACTCAAAGCCCACAACGCAAATATGTCTCGTTTGGCTTCAGAACAAAGAAAAAAGAACGCTTTTTACCTTCTCTGCTCCACGTCTCGAACCTTTTTGAACGGTGCTCGATTCTCCCTTTGCATTTGTAGTTGTAATAATCGGCGTCGAAACCTGTGCCTCTGTGCTGCACATTGTTGCTTTTTTACACACTTCAACAATAGAACAATGAGACAGGAATAAAAAAATAATCCTCTTAAATTATTTTCGAACAAGCCATAGCCATAAGCTCATCTTGGTTTATTGTTTAATATTCCAAAAATACTAATTTTAAAATTTTTCATGTTCATAATCCTAATCAACCAATGGACTTTACGAATACCTAGAAAAAAACGTATCCTTGCTTTCTTGTTAATCCTACAGATAAGTAATTTTAGAAACTACAGCAGTCAGGATGAGAAACTGATCATGCGTTTTAATTAAATGGAGACTGAATTTCTCCCATGATTACTAATTATTTCCAAATCAATAATGAGAGATGAGGTTTGAGAAAGGAAGAAGAGATTGAAGATGTATCACATAGAATCGTATTTGTAAGGGAAGATGATGATGACTGAGAGTAGGCGTAAGCGTAAGTAATAAAGACTGTCATTGAGCATTGAAGGAGAGTTTTCTGATGAGACGAATGACCACAAAACAATGCTAAAACGCGCAATGCCAAGGTGTGAATATCGTGAATGCAAAAAGGAATGAACAGGACGGACGAACGAACGAAGCCAGTCTGCATATTTGCATTAGGAAGAATCGTTATAAAAGACGAAATGATGAGTTCTGTGCAGTTGAAGGACTTTTATTGAAGGGATAGGACGAGATGATGACTAGAGGCGTGACAACGGGGAGTACTAGAAAGTGAAAGAGATTATCAAAGAGCAAGCATGCACAATTTTTGCCAGAATTTTGAGCAATTGTGATTTTGTGACTATGCTTTGAGGGCATATGAGAAGATGATGTTGTTGATTTGAATCAATTTAAGTCTTTTATAAGTTATAAGAGGAGACTTTTTTGAAGAAGGAAGAGGACTTTCTCCATTTTAATGTCAGATTTTTGTGAGCATTACATCGTGGGTTTGATGACTTCAAGTTCGTGGAATATTAAATTGTGAAATGTCAATCTTTATTATGATAAACTGGTTACTTGTTTGTCGAATTGAGCAGCAAGCAAATAAATTACGGCATTTTGGGTGAACTGCGTTGTTGTGTGCTTAGCAGTGTGTCTTGTGTCGTACCGTGTGGGAAATCACAGATGCACAGCACATGAACTGACTTTTTGTAATTTTTTGATATTTACGATTTCAAAATAATGATTTAGAAGAATGACGTTTTATAACCACAATGCAATCATTTATACAGATTATGCATTACAAATTGCAATGCATGAAATTCATGAAATTGAAAGGAAGAATGGTATTTTTACTTTCACGAAATCATGAATGCAAATAAGATTCTAATTGACAAAATTGACTGTTTATTCAGGTTGACAAAAGCTCAAAGATCTCATTAAAGGTTGACGTTGACGGGTTGTTGAAGCGGCTCATCACAAAGTCAAGAGCATAAAAGGAAACTAAAAAAAGATTTTTGAATAAAAAACTCTCTCGTCTCAAACTTTCAGTGGGAACGCCCGTCACGAATTGTTCAAATTCGGTATTTTGACATGACACTTTCACCTTTTCCAAACTACAAAATTAGCGCAGAAAAGTATTCTGACTTTTTTTTCTATAATGCACATTTTGTACCACGGCCACAGCAGCCTTGAGACTTGATGAGAGGACCGGCAAAATTGTCACATTGTATTGTACTACGTAGTACAGAGTACAGCACAATTTGATCAGTAGAAGATAAGGATAACAAAGGAATGCGAATGCGCTGAGCTTTCTTTCATTGTGGCATTTTTGGGAAGTGAAGTGTGCTTGTGTTGTAAGTACAGACGTGCTTTAATGGAAATTGGAAATGTGGAAGAATACTTCAACGATAAAAAGGAAAGGCATGATCGGTTACACCCAAATTGTCGCTTCCTTTTACCTTCTCATGAATCAGACTGTCTATTTAGCATTTCATTTTCTAATATGTCAATAAAAATATGCTTCAATTTCACTGATTCTAGCTAAATACTTTGTTTTGCCCATTTAATATTTTCATATATTTTAAGACTTTTCGTAATATTTTTGGTACCATTCATTTTAAGTTTCATAGTTTTATAACTTTTGTAGATAGGAGCTTTTTGACCGATAGTAGTGTTGGTTGATTGGTTGTTAAGGAAAATCAAATCAGGATTCAATAATGCATGAATCATGAATCATCATCAATACTCATTTCGTCATTTCTAAGTCGGGTACATTTAGGATCAATATCCTTAAATCATTGTCTTGTCTTACATCTTGTGTTAAGGTTACAAAGTTACAATGGACGCTTATTTGCCGGCTGGTCCAATTCTTGAATTGCATGGACAGCGGAGAAGAGTTGAAATACCTTATGGCTTGAAGGATTTGTTATCAGATATTACCACAAAAGTACTGATGGAGCAGCCAGCTAATCTTTATGAGTTCATTGCTGATTTTTTGGAATCAAAGTCTCCTGCTGTGGTACATTATTGAATTTTCTATTAGATTCTCGTTCGAAACGTTTATACCGATAAAAATTAGTGCATGGTAATATGATAAAAGATTGAATCCTTTTAACAGAAACAGGAAAAGGAAGGACAGGAACCCGTAAACGCCGTAGAGACAGTAGAGAGACAGGGAAGCATAACTCTGGAAATGAAAATGTACCTTCAAGAACGGAAAATAAGTCGGGAAAATGCGGACGATGCTGCCAAAACAATTACTGTGAGATTTTTGATGATTTTCATAAAATTAATCCAAAAGTCATTCTGATTATTAATCAAATCAAAACTTGGTCGAAATGAATTAAATGGACTAATGCTTTCGTTTTTCATAGACGTTCTTCCGTGGAATCGTAGCGAAAAAGAGGGCAAAGAGTACTTTGGAACATAAGCGAGAAGAAAGAGTTGAGGAAAGCTTAACTAAACTCACTGATGAAACATCTCTTCCGATCCATTCGGTGTAATTGTGAATGCTGAGGAAAATCCGACGTTGTTGAAAGCAAAACTGTCACATTTTAGTGAAATGTATATGAATGAAAAGGGAAATGTGAATGACAGCGATGCCATGAATGCTAAATAAAGATTTTAAAGTACAAGTTAGAGCGTTTCCGTCCGTTTCCTAGAGTAAGAACATTAAGTGCGTTGGAAAACTTTTACCTAAAAAAGGATATCCTCATTTGGTATTTTCTCCTATTCGTAAATCATTTCTAATCGCCGAGCTGTGCGTTTGTATACTTGTGTGTACAATGTTTAATATGCAAAGGACTTGAGACTTTTTGGAGTTTATGAGAATAAAATTGCGGTTGAAGACTCACGTTGTGACACGAACGCCTCATAACACCAAATCACTTTGTACTCTCATGATCATCAGACGAAGACGACGGTGCGTCTTCTTCTTTTCGGTAGTGTTGGTTGTGGCACTTTTGACAAACTTGGTCACAAGCCCAAATGGTAAACAAAACGTAGGTTTTTTGAACATGAACTTAACTTGAAGAGTGCCTTAAAAGTTACAAGATTTGGTTTTCTCTTAAAAGATTCTAATACTTCCTATGGGCACACGTGGTGCGTAGTGTTACCGTTCAATGCAAAAAGCAAAAGGCTTTTTGGTTAAAATGTGAACGAGAAGATGTTCAAGTGGGTCATATGAGGCAAAGTATGCCAATGCCAACCTTGCTCACTGTTGCGTATAAGATTCGCTTCCCAATTTTTACAATTCACCCTCCGCACAGTTAGTTTTAGTTCCCTTTGAGTATTATTTCTTTTGTATCCTTTCTTCTTCATCATCCCTTCTCAAAAAAATATATTGCGCACCCATATAATAATTTGTGGTGGATTTATTAAATCGTTAGAGAAAAAAGCAGAGGACTTCAACTTGAAATGACTGACGGCTCCATTTACACATCGTGAGCGGCAGGATGCATTAAGGACATGTCATTCGTGCCCATAATGCCCAGTGTCTCGTGTACTTCATGTGTTTCTTCCCTTTCTTTCTTCTTCTCCTAAAAATGAACTGCTTTATTGCAGAAAACGAGGCAAAATCTCTATGGGTTCCTCAAATTCATTATCCTTTCCATCTTCCCATCATAAAAAGCTTTCAGCACTAACAAAAAGGAAAACCAAGGAAGCTTTTATTGTAAATATAATAATAATAACAAATGAGTCAAATGAAATATCGCGTGGAAAAGCACTTTTGCATGCACAATGCGACAACTTCCTTTCTTCCCGAAAAAGGAAATGATGGCTGTTAGCTTTTGAATCTTTAAATCCACTTAGTTATTCCTTCTGTATACAAAATGCGGTACACGAAACTTTGTCATTTGTGCCCTGTCTTGTGCTGTCGATATCTCAATTTCTATCCTGTCACCTGCAAAACTTACCATAACTAAAGAAAAGCATCAGCACCATGCAATAAAATAAGCCATGTGGTGTAAAATACAGTGCAATACTTCAACTTGTAGTTTGCTTGCTGTCGCTACTAGTCGCAAAGTCTCAAGTCGCTACTGCTACTTTTGCTTTTACTATTCATTTTAAATGAAATGGAACAGTACACCTGTGCACGAGACATTATGAATCGTACAAAACCACGACCAGAATAAACAATAGGGAAAAGGCGTTTTTCATTCAGTTCCCAATTTTGATTCAACTCCTAACAGAGACACTCGATTTCATTTTGGCAAACCTTTACGCAGTAGGCTTCAAAACATGCGTGTTCTATAAGGCAAAGTCACTAAAAAAGGAAGCTTGGCTCTGACCAAATTGCAAAATTTCGCATTTTCCTTTCATTATTAAGTGCGAACGAGATTTTGGCTAATGCGATCAAGTTTGACCTGTACATATCCTGGGTACATGCATATATACTGCAAAAACTGTAGTATTACAGTCCATATCACCTCAAAAGAAAAAAAAAGGTGAAAGAGGAGATCTCGTTACATTACGGATATATCTGTGTGTCTACCTTCTCGTTGTGTTGTGTCCGCTGCCCAAAAACCCTTTTATCTCTTTGAAATGGTTGGTGGCATTTTTACGAAGGTTCGCAGCAGTCAGACTGCAGCTTGAAGAAAAAAGGCTTAACCCTTTGAAGATTGCACGAACAAATAATAATTGCATTTCATTCCGTATCTCTCTCCATGCATTAAACTACCCGTTGCAACCGTCATTCACAACAGTCAAAGGGGGAAATGGATAGTTCACAAAAGACTACGCGACCAGGAGAGCTTGAAGAAAATACCTTCAGATGTAGATCACGGTCGAGGTTCCTCTCTGGCCTTCACCTTACCCAGTTTAATCGTTGAACACTCTGAGAGTCTTCTCAACAAAACAACCAAAGCACCAGAGTTTTGACATAGCCAAGATGACCAACCAGATACATCATCGTCACATCGTTCATCGTCGTCTTTTCAGCGTTTTTATTATAGTCAAAATATACTGCTCTTCCCTTTTGCCTCTTTTGTTATCTTGTAAATGTCTATTTTCCTTTAAGGTCTGTGAAAACTGTGAATAAAGCAAAAGATCAACGCAAAACCGCATCCCTGTCTTATAAAAGCTATGTACACTCTAACTTCCTACTTGCTCTTGATTATTTCCTTGAAAGCGATTTATTTTGCCCAGATTTGATGTCACGTCACGTCACCATGACCTGAGGCGAATCCATTTTCATTTTCCACCATTGACTTTGGCTATGGTTGAGAAGCTCCAATTGCAGTTTCAGGTTGGTGGTCCTCCACAATGCACTTTAAGGTATAAGTTTAAGTTGGCTACAGCCAATCTTAGTCTTTCTTTTACCTCCGTTCTTTTCTTTTCATAAGAAATCCGTCGTATGATTCAGATCTTCACAGCAGATTAGGATTTTTATCTACTATCAGTTCTAATCTTAACATAGTGTAAATGTAAATATAGAGCTAATAATAATGGCAATTAGTGATTACAAGTTAAAATCTCCTATTACTTTATTATTACTCTATCACTTTTCCCAACATTAAATGCATTCCTGCACTTAAAGAGTTATTTTTATGACCTTTTGTGCTCAGGGCTGGTACGTTGTCTGCTACACAACAGATTGAGCAATATTTATGGCAATTAATGCATTTTCTAATAAGAAGTGATAATTGAGAGGAATGATAAAAGCCTTCCGTCCCTTATCCTTATCAGTTAAAGGTGAAGGATCTCAACGCGAAGTTGAATAACTTGTAGCTTACTAGAAGATTTCTGAATTTTTTTTTTTGCCGTTTCGCATGTAGTAAACATACAAAAAATTACAGTTTTTTGACATGAGACGGCATGTCAAAAGTCAAGATCAAATGAGCAAAGATTGAAGGGAAGGGTAACGCTTGTTGTTGTTGGCAGGAACAAATTGCACACAGCAAGAGGTGTGTCATTAAAAGAGAAAAATGTGTGACAAATAATGTTTTCCACTGTATACAAGTTCAATGGAGATATCCCAAGAGTCAAGATCAGCATCATCTGAATACATTATTTTTTTTATAACATTGAAGAAAGAAATCCGAAGATAGTGAAACAGGATGGACAATTGAGATTACAAGAAGTGTATAATAATAATAGCTCTTCTGGCAAGATCCGCAGTGGAGATTTGCTCTGTGAGTTACACAGTTTGTATGTACTTGACTGTAAACTGTAAGCTGTAATGTAACGAGATTAGGAACAAGAATACCGAATAGTAGACAATATGCAACGGCCACAAAGTAGTTGAGCTCAAAATGCAAGTTTGCAGTCTATAATCAAAATGTAATACGTGTATTCATTGCGGTGTTGACTGCATGTTGTTCAATGAGCTGATGGGAAAATTTTACTTGAAAGTGAAATTATTATTTCCAGTTTTCACTCGTCGTGATCACTCAAAGGCCAAATGCCTTTTATTGTATACTACTAGACTTGATTCATTATCATTGTACAAGTTGCTAGTACATCGCATACTCATTCAATCAGAGAGTTAAGAAGTCTAGATTGCTCCTGCTTGGCTCGTGAACAACAACCGCTACACAGGACACAGACACACACACACTGCCGTTTTGTGATTTGCAAAAGAGTTACAATGCAAGTTTTCACGTAATATGAGAAATTGCATTGTTGCGTGCCCTTGTCTTCAGGTCAAGTCAAGGCAGTTCAATGGTCCAACACTTCAATGTGAGTTGGTCAGATTCTCACAAAAAAATACATTAATTCACCTTTCTTTTCCTGTCGTTTTTGCACTCCTGCATTCATCAAGTCTTAATTGTTGTTATATGACTGTGGTGTGCTGTACTATGGCATAACATAAACCATTTAAACACACTGTGGTGTTGGCTATGGTTAGAGTGTGCACTTTGAATTTAAAAAAAGACACCTTATGACCAAACCAAACAAAAGCTCTCACTTTACCGCACGTTCACATTCACACCAACATAACATGGGCATGCATTCATTCCAAGTCATTCGCTTTCCTGTTTGCGAAATGTAAAACTTCATAAAAACATTATTGACAATAATATCCTTATCATACTACGGTGTATTATGACCACTTAGTAAGTGGTAATTAATTGTCAGTCATTCTCTCAGAATTGTGTATCACCGACAAATCAACTTCATAACTTTTTAAATGCATTTGTACTGTCGCGTCTTCAAAGTATTCATTACCGTCAGCAACACTGCAATGCAATGATCGCTAATAGCCTCAAAACAATGCGAAAATTCCCTAAAAAGTGAAAAAAATGGTGAAAAATACAAAACAACAGAAAATTCAGTATTCAACTTTTTCTCAACGTTCAGCTCCGAATAGAAAATGAAACCGATTTTAATGTTGAGACGAGACGAAAGAGAAAGGAAAAAGGTGCTTTAGTGTCAGGTTTTTTAAGTTTCAAGGATACTCAAGGATGTCCAGGTTTTAAAAAAAATCGTTAGTATATGACAGGAACGGAAGAATCGACTTTGGTCTTCGTCTTCGTATAGAATCTATCCAGAAACAACCTAGATACTACGTTGTAAAGGATGATGTTTCAAACTCTAAAACCCGTGACACAAATACCAGAAATATTTGAGAAGGATGATGAGGGTTAAAGCACGAAGATGTGTAACAGATACAGATTAACGGAAGGAATTGGGGCTGAAAATAGGTCGAGTGGGTGATACGTGCTAAACGATAGGGAAGGAAAGTAATACAGGAGCCATGGGCCAGTTAAAAGAAGATGGGTTTGTGAAGCTGTCATAAACGAAGACAGCCGACAGGTAGCAACTAACTGGTAAAGGAGAAGAGGAGTGAAACAAGCTCCCTAATTGAGAGTAAATCTGAAATTGTGACGTTGTTGAGCCGCGTGTACCTGTTTCATACAGTTTCAAAAGGAGAAGAGGAGATTAATGGTACTGAGTCCCGCAGCTGGAGGCTATTATAAATGATGCGGCTCGAGTGATTACTAAATAAAGTCTGTTTGGCTGTTTTTTTATAGTTGGTCTTCGTGGACGACGACGACATGACCGACGGACAACAAGAGACGACGAAGAAGAAGATCCTACTGAAACTTTGTAGGACAGAAGGAAGGATGGGGTTCATTGCTGCATGCGTTGCATTGGAAGAGTGATGATAATGTACTTTTTGGATGGAGTCAAGTGAAAGTTTTTTCCTGTACAAAGTCAGTGTAGGACTTACTCATTGCAATAAGCAAAAAAGTTATAAATGTTGGACTAATGCGATGTGGACTGAGAGACAACTCATGTGGTGGGCACTTGGTAACTCGGTGTCCAATAAGCAATAGCATTACATTTGGTAGTGGTGTGTGGTGCATTCACATCATCGTCGTCATCTTCAGTTGCTAACTCTTGTGCAGACTGCAGACACGAGCACTGAGCGAAAGGTAAGAGAGAACTGAAAGCCCTTTAAGAGGTGCATTTGCTTGAAAAAGAGCTTTTGGTTTGCCGTTGGTGCTAGCAGTGCAAGCAGTGCACAACACGTCATATTAATGTATATTATAGTCAAGCTTAAGAAGCAAAGTTGCTCAGTGAGAGTTTTTGTCGTATTCGTTCAGTTAGTTTAGATCAGTTTCTCGTAAGGGGAATGAAGAAGTGATGCTGCATACGGCATTGTAAACACAAACACAAACACATGCACACGGTGGAAAAAGGTAAAAGGTACCTTTCCGCTTGCAGATTGTCTTCTCGTTGCCCCGAACTAAGGAAGGAGAGTTACTTCGAGTTCGAGTTACCCATAATCCAAAGTGTGGAACCAAGTCACTGAGTGACTGGTGTGTGCTCAGTGAGCTCCTCAGTTTTCCTTCTCGTTCTCTGTCTCATCTCACTCTCAGTTTTTGAAGTGCATGGACCATTTTCCTATTTTCCGACGAGCACTACTGAACTTGTGTCCTACCTGTTTTGTTAACGAGTATACACCTGACTATATCTAATTGCCCTGGGTCCAGATTGAAGAAGGAATCTGGGTCGTGCGACGCGGAGGGGTCACACCGGAAATTCACTACAACCTGTATACATCACAATTTTTTGAAGAGTTCATGGAAC
>JABASF010003197.1:0-11190 GCA_019776145.1 Harlomillsia oculata
ACTCGCCATTTTGGGTACTATATACTACTATACGTAGCGAGTACAAGTACAACTAACTTCCTACACTCTGTCTGATATAGTAATATTATTGTAGCAACTTCAGCAACACGTAAATAATATAAACAGCCTCGTCAAATAATCTAGCGTGTCAGTAAGTGGGTTCTCTGATTTTACTTTGGGCAGTTACATTCTGCATTTTTTAAAACTTCAATGTACGTTGGTGTGAGGATTCTAAGGATATTTTTGCAATTATCTTTAGAATGGGGGAGGGGAGGCGGGGAGGGGTCGAGAAGTTCAAGTCAGAATTCAGAAAGTCAGAACAGCAATAATGGTCGGTTGGGTTGGGAATGTGCGGAAGATAAGAGTCGCAGGGCCGGGGCCTCAAGTACCATCATTTTTCGGGTAGGAGATATGATTTTGTCTCTACCTGTGCTATTGCTATACGACTGCTTTGCTTTCTGCTGGAGGTTTGGACTTCCCAAATGCGCCATTTGAATGCTGGAGGACACTTTTGTATCCCACCATGGTTCAGGAAAATCAGTCTCTCTGGGTTCATTTTTCCTTTTTATTTTTCCCAAAAGGAAATCCGGATTGTGATTTCATAGGGATCGCACGAAAAGATAGTGTCATGAAAAACCGAAGGAGTGGAACAAATATGTTCACTTAACATTTTTTGCTTTATACTAATGTAATAAACAATACAAAATATTACGCTGAAGTTAACGTCATCGTCGTCGCCCAGATTGTTCTAAAAGGATCGGTCGTTGCGGTGTCATCGCCACAAAGGAAATATTCAAATGGCAGTCGTCCTTGCCGTGCGGGTGCGACCAATGGGAGCCACCGTTGACCATTTGTGCAAGCAAAAACCCATTAGATCCATTGGTCTGGAGAAAGTGCTTGGAGTAATCATCACATTTTAAGAGCATCAAGACGCATCTTTTCTTCCTGTGTCTGTGCTCACGTGCCCTGGAAATCTCAGAGAGGTAGCCAAACATAGACTGAGGAAAGAACGATGCCGAAAGACGGATTTACATCCGGATTCGCAGACCCGATTCGGACGACAACATGACATGTGCATGCAAGTTAGCAATTATCATCTGTTGTCAGATTGTGACCGGTATGATGACACGTACATGACAAATGGAGTCTTCGCCCAGACAAAAGGGTCAGACAGGAAATTTGCGACTGGAATCTCTCGAGTGGAATGGCTGATAAGGAAAGAAAAGTGGAAACTCGGCGAAGAAGCAAGAAAGAAGAAGGCAAGATCGAAAGAATGGAGAATATCAGATTGTCATCCTGATTAGACTTGACTTGACCTGACTGCGAGAGAAACCGACGATTCTCACAATGTGTCTTAACGACGACGTGACGTCGCTTTTTCAACTTTTCACCTGGATATTTGCGGTGGAGAAAAAAATGGAGAAATGGACGGACTTGCACGACACGCCGACCGCATGAGAAAGAAAAAGAAAAAGCAATCAAGCAATGATGTTTTTTCTCGAGTAAGTCCTAATGCCAAACCAAAACCGAGAAGGAACGAAACGGAACAGCGAGCTGCTGAAACGTTGAAAGACACATGGACGGACAACGTTTCATCAATAATTCCACACTGCACTTGTGTACTCCGCACCCACACCATCGCATTCCACTCCCACTTTTCCCACTTTCAAAATTTTACATCTACTTTATTTGATCAGTCCAGCCTCTCTTTCAAAAAAAGTGAAAAATATTTTAAAATCATTACTGGTTAATGTAGTCCTACATTATATGTCTATACGTGTCTTGTTTATCATATTGTGCAAAATTAAAATTTCCATAACCAGTTTGTGCAAAATCGTAACTGTAACCCACATACTCACGCTTCAATTTTTGTGAGCATGGATTTGGAACCTTGGGATCCGCTGGACCATCCAGCACGGATTGAAGTACGCCGACAAGGTTTGGAAACCATGCAACAATGGATCATTGTTAATTTTTTGGTTCTAAGTTCTAATATATATAGGGATTGCAGAACCGTTCAGTTTTAGCATTACCCGGGTAAAGGGTATTACAGGTAATCAGCATGCAGGAACCGGGGAATTATCGGGGTAACCGGTAATGAAATTCCATTGTAAATCCAATGTAAATGAGGTTGTTTTTTGCACGTTAAACAACATATTACTGGTTCTTCTTAGCACTTACATTTTAACGGAAGAAACAAGCGTCAAAATAGAATTTAAAAATAAGCAGAGATATGCCCCTAATGTGGTACCCTGTTACCGCTCATTTTTAGCTTATTTTAAAAGTCCTACTGACGACACTGATGACTGATTTTACACAGCAGAATACGTTATTTTGTGGGTATTTGTTTAAATATTAATGATTATTTCCTTCCAAACTACAATTTTCTGCAATTCTACTGTAACCTCCTTTCGATTTACGTTAACAAACACTGAATATCAAGACCGGGTACCAGTTGAAAATTACCCGGGTAAATGGAAATGAAAAACAGGACAGGCACCCGGTTCTTACCCGGGTATGCAATCCTTAAATATATACTATGATATCATGTAACAAGGTTTTAAAGTGTTTTTGTACGTAGCTCTTCAGGATGTTGGAATTTGAATCCTGGGGGTGTTTTGAGTTAGTTTGAAAGGTACATAGACAAAAATGCTTGTGAAAGTGAAGAGGGCTCACTCTCATGGGAGACTCATGAGTGTCATGAGTTTGGGTGATAGTGATAACGATAAGCATGCATGTCATGCAAGATGCAAGGAACGAGAAGATAGACAGAAGAGCTTGGCGATTGCAGGTTTCAGGTTTGAGTTCCTTCCTTGTTCTGTGTGCTTGTTCATCTTCATCCTCTGTGCAGAACAGGATGAAAATGCTTCGAGTTGATTTGTACGAGAGAGAAATTCATTTGGCGCCTCTCTCCTCTTGCGATCCGTGTGCTTCATTCTAACAAAGGGATTGAGTAATTGACCTGGATTCCACATAGACTTTGCAAACGTCATTCTGATCCTGAAGAGAAGATGCTTGCTGCTCCTGCATTAGCTTTGATGCTCCTTGAGTGACTCTTGAGTCCCGAATCTCCAGTCTTCATAGTCTGAAGTCTTTCTTGAGCCTGGAGTCTGGAGTCTCCTCTCATCTCCTGTCTCCTTCTTTTCCTTCTTCTGTTTCTCAGGATGCCAGACTCCGCATACACAGGAAATAATCTCGGACGAGAGGGAAGCAAAGTCAGGGCAAAACCCTTCTCCTCATCCTTAATTCTATTCCTTGTACTTATTCGTCTTGTACGCCTATGACGGAGAGTACTTTTGTATAATAGCGAGAATGTACGTACCTACTTGATCTCATCATCTCCTTTGTTTTCTCTTTAATTACCTTACTTCCTCCTCTAGCTATTCTCTCTTGTCTTTAACCTATTCACTTTTACTTCCACATCCACTTTCGCCTTCAAATAAATTTTCACGTTAAGTATACACTGGATAGATGTACTGAATAATAATAATTACGCTGTACACAATTTCCGGTTTAAAATTTCATTACTTTTTAAATTTCACTTCCTGCTTCTTTACCATCTTCCATTCAGTAAACATTCATAAATCGATTGATTATGTTTTCAGTGATTTGAATGCTCATGTGAAATCTTTAAAGTAGCTCGTAAAGCAAAGCCAATCGTGAGTATCAGCTGCGCTGGTCGACGCGGCGGGTTGGTTGTGCGTTGTGACCCCCGGTGCGTGGACTCGTAACAATAGTTTCCTCGGGAATTTATAGTCTCGGTAGATTCCAATAGCTCAAAATCAGATTCTAGTCTTTTGAAATCTCATCCCCATTCTCTTTCAATCTCATCCACGTCCGTATTTCCTTCCAATTACATCCCCATTCCCTTTCAATCTCATCCACATCCGTATTTTGTATTTTCTTCCAATCTCATCCGCATTAGTACCATTCGGACCATTCCCTTACTTTTTGTTTTAAAAAATGGTCCCGACATTTTGAAAACTATGCGAGAAGTTCGTTGTCGTCTGACTTAATTTACATTCTGTTTCCCTTAGGTCTTGGTTTGGTAAGGTCAAAATTTATTCATTCATTCATTGTTTGCGTTTACTTTCCACCTCATTCCCATTTCTCAATTTCCTTCCAATCTCATCATTCAAAGAATCCTGAACGATATGGTTGTTATCCTAGGCAATACTGAATACAGAATTTTTGGAAAGTACACAATGCAAATGGGAATTAACCGTAGCGTATTTATTTTGGTAACCGAGGAAACATCCGAGTTCGGTTGTTGTTCGTTGTTAATACGGGCAGACACTACTGGTTTTTAATAAGTAGTTTACTAGAAAGCAAGATCTCTCTGCTTGATGAAACAAGTCCCGAATTTCTTGTTCATGTTGTGGTGCTGGAAGCTGGAGAAATGGCATCTTTTGATAGAACCTGGAGCTGAAGCATAGTTTCTGTACTATTTTGTGTTTTTGCCAAAAGTAATCTATAAAGAGAGAATTTGGCAGTACGTTGGAAACGTTGCTGCTGGCTAGCTGAAGAAGAAGAAGTGGCAGTGCCAACTGGGATGAAATACGATTTAGAATCTGCTGGAGTTTTACTGGAGTCTATGAGTCTATGTGCTCCTCTCGACTAAACTGTGAGAGTTGGAGTACAGAGGACATAGGAGTTGTATGTTGTAAGTGGAAAGTGCATTGCAGTCTAGCAGTCTGTCTATTGCAGTTCAGCTCAGTTCAGTTCTCAGTAAACTAGTTGTTGGTTGGAAATGGACTAAGAAAGTAAGGGGACTGTAAAACTTGGGCGTATATAGGCGTATAGGACATAGGAGTAAGTTGAAAAGGAGGAGACGAGAGCGAGTAGGTTGAAATCACGCCAAGAAAAGGAAGAAAAGGGAAATCTTCTCTCTCACTTTGATAAATCACACTTTCTCCCACTCACAAAACTCACAATACACTCACTTAATGGCCAGTGCCATCATCTCACTTTCATGAATGACTCCCTCTCAAACAAACCAAAACTACACACCAAACAAGCAGGCAAAACCTGTACTCTGCTGTCTGTCTGACTCGCTCTAAGTGTGTGTCATCGTCATCATTATCAACAACATTTACTTTATTCTCTTCTCTTCTTCTTTTTCCCTCATCATCTCTCATTCTCTAAATCCTTCGATCATCATCTTCATCTTATCTTTCTATTCCAAAATTGTACTGCATTATACACTAATTCAAAAACACGCATTGCAAAACTACACTATATTTTTTGACAGAACAGATTGCATTTTGGTATGTAAGCCTTAAAGGACTATAATAAGAATTATATACTATACTTTCACTCAAGAGTAGCATAAATGCGACACTGTTTTTTACATCCCTTAAATAATTCATTTTGAAGACGTGTCGTTTTCCTGTCGTTTTCGTGTCGCTTTTCCTTCCTGGACGAATTTTGCTTTGTTTTCTGCCCTTTTTGGAATTCCTAGCTGTCCTCTTCTGGGGAAACGTTTATATGCCAACATGTAATGTATACGTTACTAAGGCAATGTCGAATCTCTGAATTAAATTCACACATACGTATTTTAATACCATGGGATGCGAATTAGATGCGGTTTTCAGTAGCATTTCACTTTATCATAGGTGGGGGTGGTTCAAAAGTGACCGAAAGTGATCAAGGGAGGGTCGGTAGTTGACTGGGATGGGGGAAAAGATGATGTATTATGTGATACTTCCCTGTGTGAGCTATGAAAATGTTTGAAAGACACAATGACACCAAGATGAAAAAGTTTTGCAAGAGGATGTTTTCAAGAGGTTTCTTGAGATACAGCTGAAAAGGATTAATGAGCAGAACATTTCCTTTTCCACTGTGCATACTCCAGACTTTCCGTCTAGCGTCTGTATTCATCATGGAAATTACGTGATACCAGAAAACTCTTCAACCTTTGTCGCTATTGTGTCAAAATTAAGCGACAAAACGTTCTGCGATTATGCTCTTTTGAAAACGGAAATAACCAACAATTATAGTAGCAATCAGTTGACGACGATGGACGATGTATGTAACTGATAATTTATATACCATCGTCAAACGTAATGCTGTTCTACAATTTTAAAAATACATGAATTTATTTATATACAAGGAGATGGGAGAGGAGGAAGTAGATACCCGGAAGAACAAAGTCTGCGTGGTTGGCGAGAAGAGAGGAGAGAGGAGTGACAAGCCTATTATACCAAAGAAGCCTTCGGGAAAATTTAGGAGTTTATCGGAGAAGGCGGATGGAAAAGTTGTTTGGAGAGGACGCCATTCAAGAGAATAATTAATGACGACTATTCGTCAGAGACGAGAGAAAAGGACAACTTTCTTTATGTGCGTCCATTGACGAATTGCTTTTAGCTCTGCACACTTTTAACTTTCTCAGCCTTCCACTCGTCCCACATATAATGAGACATTAATATTATGTACTTAGTCCTTAGTCTCGAAAGCAAAAACCTCCACAGCTTCTGCTATATAGCTCGAGCTCGTATCTAAACAACTTTCTCTTCATTTTCCTTTCATACAACGGTTACCTACAAATTATTCACGTTGCATACTGGACCTCCTAACGTCCTAACCTTTTGTCGCCAAACAGTTCAATTACGCCAATGATGAGAACAGCTTTTTTGGTCCCTTTGAGTCAGTCGGATTGTCGTGTGCGTCTGCGCACTGAAAGAGGTTTAGAAACAAAAAACTAAAGAATTTGCAAGGGCACCGCAGTGCAGTGTTGTGGTGGAGTGAAATGAAACGTTGAGAGACTGAAAGAAAATTCTCTCCCTTCGAATCAACTTGCGAACCTGAACCTATAAAATTTGACACCTTTTCTCTTTCTGTCCGCTACTCCCTGAGTGTTTCCTTGCAAATAAATTCCTGGAAAGTGTTTCCGCGGTTCCATTACGACACCCGACGCATCATAAAACTCGGATCCCAACTTTGAACTCTTGCTTTCTCCCCTTCCGCCACGAACCCACAACATATGCTAATAAAAACTGCTAGAGAGGGGCAGAGAGGGGGAAGTACAGCTTCCGCGTGTAAATTCCTTCTCCAATCAAAATTGCGGATTCAAAAATTAATATGACACTATACTGTAAAAGTAAATTAGTATATATTTATTTTCATGCACGTTTCGGAAGAATTGATTGAAAATCGATGGTTTTGGCAGTTTAAAGCAAATTCTTCGCCGTAAAACGCATACCTTGTGNCCAGCAGCTCAATTAGTATATATTTATTTTCATGCACGTTTCGGAAGAATTGATTGAAAATCGATGGTTTTGGCAGTTTAAAGCAAATTCTTCGCCGTAAAACGCATACCTTGTGGGGCGAAGTCTCTCCTTACAATGTATGTTACGTTCGAGTACTGTTTAAGTTATTTTAATGTTTTCATGTAAAAATACTTCCTCGCGCCCGTCGGCCTTCGTTGAAATGCGTCATAGAAAAGCGAAATATTCAATTTTCTGTATCTAGTGAATGTCTTTGTCTGCTTATTAATACCTATCTTTCATAACTCATGAACCCGACGTTCAACCTAAAATCGGTTATATGGCAACCTACATAGTCGCATTTGTGTCTAACCTTAGAAAACTAAAAATTCAATACTAGAAAAACGAGAATGGTGGATGTACTACAGTAGTAGTAAGGTGACGTTGAATTGAAAATTCAGAGAGATTACCTATGGGATGATAAATATTTCTTATTACCGTGTATAAGACTTTCTGGACTCTATAGAGTCGAATTCGGAATTATTGGCTATTTCGTGTCAAGTGTACTTTGGTCTCGTCTTTCATGTTTTAAAGGGGAAAGGTACCCTTTTCTGCGCATCTCCCATCCCTTTATCGAAGAATCATATTATATCATCTACTCTTTGCTGCGCTGTTTTTGGTTGTGGCCCTTGTGGCAGCGTGAGACGGTGCGGTGGTGTCAAACGTGACTTGTCCTCAAGGAGTATCACAAGAAGTAAAGAACGCATCTAATATGCAAATATGGCCTTTCATTTCAGAGAGCGACGACAGTGATGCAGAAGGTGGACTCGGCAATGTGACCCGCATGGTGATGCGACCACCCGGGCACTCTGGCAAGGCCAAGCGAGGGCATTTGTGCTTTGATGCCTCCTACGAGAGCGGTAACTTTATTTCTTCAAATCTCTTTCCACGTTTCATGTCCATGTCTAGTTGTCTTTCATCATCAATCCTTATTGTCATGTTTTCATTGTTGCCCATTTCATCGAATAAACACGTCACAAAACGTGACAATTTTGCAATCGCCAGTTTTTCTTTTTGGGGGAGGAAATGTTGATGACTCTAGCAAGAACTCGACTCAGCAAGAATGGGAATGCGAAAGCGAATGAGCTCAGAATAAGTAATGAATGAGCAGTAGTGAAGAGATTTACTGCTGCTTGCTCCGAAGACCCAGAGCAACACAATAATGCGTTTCCAGAATAAGGGCCTAGCTGCACTAAAACTGGACTGGAGCTTTCTCCTTCATGACACAGATGTGAGAATTTAAAACGCGATGCATGTCATGCTTTTAGTACCTACACGTTGCAATGTGCCGTCGTCGTCGTTGCCACTTTCGTCGTAGTCATCGACAATGTCCGTTTCCTTCTTTAGAAAATCCATTATTGCTTTCCCTTTGCTCTTTCCCATTTTGGAAAGAAGATTGTGAAGAAAATAGTAGTCCATACACATTTTCATTGCCAGAGATTTGTGAATTGTGTGTATAAAGATTAATCTTGAGAATAAATAGTAAGCTCAAGTGAAAGCTCGAAGATCTCTGATCGCTCGAGAGAATCCCAATGTGATTGAATCTGTAGTGAAGAAATGACGATGTGCCTCCTTCTTCGTCGCGTCTAATAAATATCGATCATTGTCCAGTTGTGCTGTGCTGTGCGATTGGGAAGGAACTCTGAGGGACGACGACGAAAGCAATTCCACTGGAATGCAAAGTAATAATAAAGGAAGAAAGAGAATGGATGAAGATAGAAGTAGGATAAATATCTTCACATATCCTTACATGAGGAGTCTTACAGATACACGGGCAAAAGGCAGACTCGACGGTCAGCACTGGTGAAGCATTTGAGTTTGTCCTTGTCGATGAATGAACAAAGAAGAGATGATGCCGATAATGATGTTCAAATGTACTTTTTCCTGTTGGAGAGTGAACACGTAGTACGTATCCTCTGCAGCAGTGGAAGTTGATCTTCATTCCATTCTCATCTCTTTGGCTACAAATGAAAAAAATTGATGATCCTCACCAAGATGCATTGGATTCCGCACATCAGCTGAAGACCTGAGAGATGCGACTAAAGGAAAAATATGTCAGGATCTTCACTTCTTTAGGATTTCCAGGTTGAGGTCTACGAAAGCTCGAAGACATGAAAAATTTAATGTGTTGAAGGGAATCATATCCTTGTAGATTAGTACAGGTTGGGGTTGAACATAAAGAACAGCCGCTGCCGTGCCGGCGGCGGTGGTACGAGTGGCACTGCCACCACCAGAAAAAGTGGAATCAAAGTGAAAGGCAGAGGACGTCGGAATAAAAATGAAGAGAAGAAGACAAAAAACATCTTTCGCAGTCTTTCATTTCCTTGAAGACGGGAAGACAGACACTTAACATAGGAGGGCCCGAAGGCACAAACATGCAGAATCAAAAGCAAAAACGTTTCTCATTCTCTCTTTCTCATCTTATTTTGTTCGTTTTGGCATGTTGTGCTCTTCCTTGGAGTCTTCTTTGTGTTCGCTCATTCCTTTGTTCTTGAGAGGAGAAGAAGAAGTGCTCGTCTCGAGACTATCGTGCGAGAAACGATTCCGCTCTGTTCACTCATTCACTCATTCAATTCACCGCCTCAGTGGCATGACATAATGCTTTCATCCCAAGAAACACTCGGAGACAAACTCAACGCAACACGGTTTACTTTCACGGATCACTCGCTCACAATTGGATCAAACAAGAAGAAGATGGAGACTGAGAACTGAGAACTGAAAAGATACCGCTTTCGGGCTTGCTAGCACTCTCGAGCTACAGCTTCTCCATTTCTTCCCTTTCCATAATATCTTCTATCTTTCCTTCCCTTATGGTAGCTTTTCTCGTCATTTTTTAAAAGTGAGTTTCATATTCTGAGAATTTCAAATAGCCTCCGGCGACTTTTAAAATTTCATCCTGGAATATGCGTATATACCTAAAATACGGGTTCTGCGCTGCATTAAATGTGCAATTCACAAAAATACGAGGTTCACAGTTCACAATGCGACAAAGCTACATACAGTCGAAAATTATACTTTAAAAATTAGACTGTTTGAATGGAAGTGACGCGTTTGGCCTAAAGTCGAAAGGTTTGCAGATTATACGCGTTTCATTTGCAATGGAGTAGAAAAGAGGACAAGAGGGGGAAATTGATGCGACACAAGTGAGGAGTTGGGGAGGAAGTACGAACAACGACAATGATAACGACAGCTCTTGTGTGGATCTGCAATATATACTGCTACTGGTATACGTAGAAAATCTCTAAAAAAGGTCTTGGCCTTCCCTGTACAGGAACGGGTTGAAGTTGAAGGTCAGGTTTCCATGTACCCGGGTGGGTTCGAGGTCCGACCCTTCCAGCTCGGGACTGGGTACAAAAAGTACCAGAATTCGTAATTGTTACCAGAGACAGGCAAAAAAGCAGACAATTTTCCGCCTTCTGTGGAAAAGGTACCTTCGGCGGGAAGCCCTTTTACCCTTCCATGTTCCACCAGCCTTCCGCGGGTGACTTTCCATATACCGCCGGCACTACGATGTAACTCATTTTCGACGTCTATAGTCTATAGGCGCCAACATTACTCGCTCGCGTAGTACTGTTGGACAAGTAATGTATGTATACATACAATTGTCAAAGTTAATGAGAGGAACGAATGTTCCGCGTTTGCTTCTCCAAGGAACAGCTTTTCCGGGTTGTCATTGCGAATCACGGCTGCTACGAGGACGACAAATCCTCCTGCTTTTCTGTCTTATTGCCACCCTAATTTATGCACTCTGCGGTCGCTTTATCTCTCCAAGATCGGAGCAATCGAATTTGGTTGTCTTGATTACATGGGTTCCAAAGACCACACCCACCGCAAAAGCCGAAGCGGAAACAGGTGGTGTTTTGACATCGCTGTTCATCACCTTAGAAACATTCCTCCGTACAAGTCCTAACCAAATTGTTTAATG
>JABASF010003198.1:0-11187 GCA_019776145.1 Harlomillsia oculata
AATCGTTTTCTATAAAAATATTATGAACATATTTCGGCCTTTTTCATAAACTTATTACATAAATATTATCGCCATTTTATAAACTTTATTTTCCTAAGCTTGGTAATGAGTCAGGCGCAAAACAAAGTTCAATAGCACATATTTTTAAAAGTCTGATTTCTTCTTGTTTAGAGCATGTTTTAAGGAAATGTAAGTATGGATATTATCAGATTGTCAAATGACATGAGTCACCTCTTTACATCACTTGCTTATCCTATCGCTATGTCGTCAAGCACCTCATAAACGCCTTGAGTAGATTTCCACATTTCACTTCCATTTCCTCAGACTTTCCTTGATATCATGTTTTATATGTCAGCAGTTGTGTTTATGCTTTACTTTTACAGTACCTAATTGCGTATACTAGGTAAAAACTGGGAACGTAATGTATTAAATCATAATTTTGTTGATTTTTTACTATTTCAAATGCAAACGTGAACGAACAAGAACATAGGACATTAGACCCATAATAAATGTTTGAGGTAGGGAAACATATAGGATCGGACTCTCTTTGAATATTCCATGTACGGCATTCCAAAATTCTCAAAAAGCCTATCCGCTGCGTTTACCAAATAATCATTTTCCTTTTTGAATCATTTTCCCAAAGGAAGTTGCTATAGGCAAACAAATTCATGCTTCGTGAAAACGCTTTGGGCTGCATATTATTTTGTTTGGCCGCATGCGAAAGTCAGTTCGAAACATGAATTTCGAATCTGAGTAGACTAGTAAATTGAGACCGTCGTCTGATCGCCCTTGAACAGTAAATGTATTCGTGTGGATACAATTGGATGCAAACCAAAAATGGAAACTTTGCAACAGGAAACTGAACGGGAACGTACAACAAGAATACACTACGAAGAGAAATTGCTTTTATTGACAGATCAACTGGCAGAGTTAACTTTAAAGTACGAAGACTCGAAGACGACTTTTGAGAGTCATTCGGACACTCATTTTTGTTCTGAGACCGTTTCTCCAGATGAAGCAATTCGAAGGGAGCATTGCCTGGAAATTATATTTAATGATGGACTCGTAAGATGCATAAACTTTGAGCTGTTCTGAAGCTATATCGCAAATTACATAAACTTCTGTTGTCATTTCACGATTTCACAGATGCTAGACAAGATTCTGTCATTTCTCGACGGTGAAAGCTTGAAGAATATGAGACTCACGTCGTCGTTGATGAATGTTTGCGTTATGAAGCATTTCGCCTGGCAGACAAAATTTGATCTTAATATTCACCTGCAACTGAAAGGTCGAGCAGACATACGGGAGTTTCTCGTACCTCCCTGGAAATCAGTTTCTCTATTATACCTGAGTAGTTGGAACAAAGATTTAGAAGATTTGACTCCCGTTTTGGCAACGGTGGAATGCTTGGACATCTACCACTACGACAACAGTAATTCACCAAACGAAACGCTTCTTTATGAAATGTTGCGGCATTGTCCTCACTTGCGTCAATTGTCTTTGAGTGGTGAGCTCTTGTTTCCGTGCGGAGTTGACTTGTTACCGGATATTACACAAATGTTACGAAGACTCACGAAACTCAAAGTAATAGATAGAAATCCCAGTTCGAAACCCTTTGCCTATACCCCTGACATGGTACAACGCACGGCTACAGTTATCGAGGACCTCCAAAAGGAACTAAAGATTGAGTTTGAAGCGACCTATGACACGGACATTTTGGACAACACACGGATTTTCACTTTAAAGAATTGTATAACGAAACTTGAGCTTTGGAACAACATGGAACGCGAACAGCATGTTTTACGGGCAATCAACTGCTCACTTATAAGAACAATGCCTAACTTGACCTCTTTAACATTTACTATTGACGACACATGGAATTTCAACGAATTTCTTGCCAGACAACCACTTTTGACGGAACTTTCTGTAATCGATTATTCAAATGTTCTTTCTGAGTCGACTCTTCAAACTATAAAATCCCGAAGTGCCAAATTAAAGGTGCTTAGCATTCACGCTCAAGAAATTAACCCGCGAATAGTAGCAGAAGATGGACAACCGGAATTTGCCTTTGCTTTCTTGAAAGAATTACAACATTTGGCAAAATTTGAACTGTCGGTTTACCGTAATCTGAATTTGGGTCTGCACACCAGGGAAGAATACTTTTTTTGCGGTTTCACCTCGCATCAAATAATTCAAGTACTTCCAGCTAACATCACACACGTCGTCATTGAAGGGATTCCGTTAGATTACCTCATTTGGAATTACGAAGCCACTCTGGAGCGATTAAAAGAGAATGCAAAACGATCTTGTCCACGTCTCCGTACCTTAAACCTATAAAATATTTGTACTTCTACCATAAACCATACCATAAAATACATTATACATACATCTTCTCAAGGTTGTATTCATAACCGAAGGTACAAATAAAATAACGTTAAAGTAAACATCAAATCATTATCAATCATAATCTTTTCATCATTCACCAATATTCATGATCAATGATCACGAGAACCAATCAAAAGTCGCAATCGCAAGCCAATTCGATGCAATTCATGCAATGCAATTGTGCAATAAAAACGACGCCAAATAAACAAAACGTCTTTNACGTCTTTCTCTTTGTTGCTTCAGCTTTTTCTGCGATGCGACAAAACGCCAGGCGCCAACCTAAAACCGCTCAAAAGATTAAAGCGGCGCGATTATTGCTTCTCTCATCCTTTTTTTTGTCTTTTTGAGTGAACTAATCAATTTTAAAACACTTGTCTGAGTTTTAACTTTTTTGAGTGTAAAACGTTTGTAAACAGTACTAATTAGCATGTCTGACGACGATTTGATGGTGATAGAAGACGATAATGTCCCAATGGACACTGGTGCTGAGCCAACAAAGAAGATTGAATTTGCAGCAGCTGATGAAAGCAGTGCTCCTTGGTAAACATTTTGCTTACTTTTTGTAATTATTATTATTGTACCAGTATGATGATGAATTCTAAAAGGTGACTTTTAATGTTGTTTACCCGTTTATTGATTTTAGGATTGAAAAGTACCGTCCACATACGTTCGAGCAAATCGTTGGAAATGAGGAGACTATTGCAAGATTGTCAGTTTTTGCACAGAATGGAAACATGCCCAATATCATTTTGGCTGTAAGAATAAATGTTTGTTTTGCGTGTTAATTTTTTCTTAATATTCAGTGTTTGTAAATGATTTTTGGGTTTTTGTTTTAGGGTCCACCCGGTGTTGGAAAAACGACAACGATTCTTTGTTTGGCAAGACTGCTTTTAGGTGATCAATTTCGAGATGCAGTTTTGGAGTTGAATGCGTCCAATGATCGAGGAATTGACGTGGTTCGAAACAAAATCAAATTGTTTGCACAGAAAAAGATTTCTTTGCCACCTGGAAAACATAAGGTCATCATTTTGGATGAGGCCGACAGGTTAGTACTTGATTTTTTGGTAATTCTTTCTTGCAGTTTAAAATCTAATGAAATATGAAATTCAAAAACGTTTCTTTATTTAAAACAGCATGACTGAAGGTGCTCAACAGGCTTTGAGACGTACAATGGAAATCTATTCGCAAACGACTCGTTTCGCATTGGCCTGCAATACAAGTGAAAAAATCATTGCTCCAATTCAGTCGAGATGTGCTGTGGTTCGATTTGGAAAATTGAGTCAGGCTCAAATACTTGCAAGTTTGTACGCAGTTTGTGAAGCTGAGAAAGTGAGATTACTATTACTAATGCACAAAAGTAAAAAACAATTTGATTGTCAAAGGGTAACGTTTTTAAAATGTATTTTGAGATTTTTAATGACCATGACTTGCAATTTTTGAAAGATACAATATTCGGATGAGGGATTGGAAGCTATTTGCTTCACTGCTCAAGGGGATATGCGACAAGCACTGAATAATATGCAGGCGACATTCCATGGTTTTGGCACTGTGACGCAGGATAATGTTTTTAAGGTTCTTTATTTGTTGTTTCTCATTTTCTGTAGTTGTTGCTTCTAAACATACTCATTTTCTCAATTATGTTGTGTCCTACAGGTTTGTGATGAGCCTTCTCCATTGCTTGTGCAAAAAATGCTCGAGCACTGTAAGGATGGGAATATTGATGAAGCTTATATTGTACTGAATACGTTGTGGAAGTTGGGATATTCACCAGAAGACATCATTTCAAATATTTTTCGAGTCTGCAAAAAATGCAACTTCCCTGAATTTCTCAAATTGCAATTCATCAAGGTGTGCTCGGTTGAAATATTGAGTTTCATTTTATATACTTTGTTGCAAAAATTTCGCTTACCTTTGTTTGAATAATTTCAGGAGATTGGATTGACTCATATGAAAATTGTGGAAGGGGTCAATTCATTCATTCAGATGACTGGATTGTTGGCGAATTTGTGCAACATTAATCAGTGATCTTGATAGATTGCATAATATTCATTTTTTACCATGTGTATTATTTCTTTCCTATGTTAAACTATAAGATGTAGTGCGTTTACGTTCTATGCATCTAATTGGGCAGCGTCTGAAGAAATTGAATTATAGCATAATAATATAATAAATAAATGATCAGTTATTCTAATCAAGTTTCCAACACCTATTGTTTATTTGGCAAAGTACATGTCATTTTATGATGTTCCGGAATCGTACATAATTTCAGATTTGTATGACCATAATCATAACTCTACAATTTTATATTGCAATTTTATTATTGATTCCATTAACCTATCTTTGCAAACTATTTTGTATAAACTCAGAATAGCAGTAAGTAATATTAGAGAGATATTGTAACTATTGCATTTTGCATTGTGCTTTGCGAAGGGTCATCAGTACAATATTCATCATTGATGTAACATCACCAGCTTATCATCTTAACTTTTAAAACAAGCACATTGCATATTAAAAATGTTTCTTGATAATGGATACATTTAATTATTAGTATTCATGTTCGTGGAATGTGCATTTTGGGATTTTCATAGGACAGATTTGATTTCAGTCACGTAATGCGCATATAAGCTCAATGTTGTTTTATCATGTACACAAAACACTATACATTGAAACAGTTTAATGATTATCACTTAAAATGCTAACATATTCTAAAACAATTAAACTAAAAGATTATTAAACGATATGTTCCTACGAATATAGTACGTAATCTCAAAAACAGGGAAGATATTTTCTTAGTAAACCCTGCATTGTTAGTAAACTGAAATGGAAGCCATATTTTAATGTTTTCATAAAAGTAATAAGACGAGATTAAAATGAAAGTGTATGTAAAGGTGTTAAAAAAGAGAGGAAAAGGATTTAACAACATTAAATATTGAAGGTTTTAGGCTGGTGCAGTCGAAATTTTTAAGGCAGCAGCTGCATGGGTCAGGAGGTCGGTTGCATTTTCAGCATGTTGCAAAATGGGAGTCTCAAATCCATCATTTGGAGAAGAATCTCCGTCTCCGTTCTGGGTATTGAACTTGAACTTGTCGTCAAGAAAACCAGGTACGACTGGTTTCGATCGATGCGTGTCCACAGCTTCAATTGGAATCTTCACGTACTCCACCCGACATCCATATGCAACTGGAGTCAATTTAATGATTGTGTGCAATGGAACTTCCAAATAAGGTAGTTCATCTATAATGAAATGAATGAAACAATTAGCATTTATAGCCTTAACTGACTTTGCTACTTAGTACGAAGGTTTCTACGTTCTAACCTGAAGGTTTGTCCAAAAAGTAAGCCAGAAGACATCTAAGAACAGCTTGATGACCAATCAGCAAAACATTTTCCTGTCGTTCCAATTCCATAATGACGGGTTCCAAACGAGCCACCAAGTCCTCATAAGATATCTCCTCGTGGATAACGATAACTGAACTTGCTTTGATCTCTTGCAGAAAATTCCTCTGGGTATTTCTCAGCAATCTCTTCGTATGTCATTTCCTCGCAGATACCCTATCATTAATGCAACCTTACATTAGTATGGTTATCGCCATACAATTAGCACGTGGGACATTATTACATTATACTTTATTTTAAGGAAACTCACAGCATCAATTTCATTGAGAGCTTTCCATCTCTCTTGTGGAGCATCAATGCCAGCAGCAGTTTGAATTGTTCTTTTGAGCCACGAAGTCCACACACGCAGATTCGGAATTCCTTGTTCTTTAATGTACTCCGACATTGCTTTGGCATACAATCGACCTCGTCCTGACAAATCTGAGTCACCTCCAATACGTCCAGTAATATTCAAATCTGTTTCTCCGTGCTGTTAACAAATGGAATACCGCAATTAGTAATCAACCATAATGCAAACCGTTACCATTGCCTATTATTACTTTACTAGAAAGGTTACCCGAGTCAAATAGATAGTTCTTGGCGTAATGTGAATGTTCATCAGATAATACACAATGCGACTTTGAATATGTCCTTCATGTTTGTGTACCAAAATCTTTTCACCAGTATTGAAAATGCGCATAAAGCTGTACTGAGCTTCCTCCACTTCATCCATTGTCTCGTACAAGCTTTGATAGTGTTGGATCCGCTGAAGAAAGTCCGTGAGAGCTTCATCGTTATTCATGTCTTGATAATCTGGACTGTTGATCTTCACTTCCATGATATTCTGCTCCACAATATTCGGATCATCACAAATGGATTCTACAAAGAAGAGCTTGTAACCCATTTTCCTCACAATCCAATCGTAAATCATGGATCTGCGTTCTCTGGTTGTATTGGTGGCATCGAAAACCTGCAGAAAGCATAAATTCATTCATTCTGTATATAAATGCAGTTATTAGAACGTATACGTTAACATCAGCATGTAAGCTTGAACCAGAAATCTCTCAAAATTGCTTTTTATAATTAACGCTAAATTCTACTAAATTGAATTGGTTGGTACAATTTTCATCTTTTTCTGGAACTAACGTTGCTGTTTGAAAATGCAAAAGGCAATACACAAAATGGACTTTATGCAATCTGATTGATGTGCTCTGAGGCTTCTGAGACTGAGATTAGACGAAGGCGTAGCCGTAGGAAAAGTCATTTCATCGTATTTTCTCAAGGTTAACTTCTTCTAACTAAAATAGTTCCTTTGTGACAAACACGTTGTCCCAATGCCAAGAATTTTTGCTGAGAAAACAAGAAAATTGGAGACGAAAATCCTTGCGTATCGGGTTTTCTCATCTATAGTTAAGTCGGTATATACGAATAATGTCCCAATGCCAAGAATTTTTGCTGAGAAAACAAGAAAATTGGAGACGAAAATCCTTGCGTATCGGGTTTTCTCATCTATAGTTAAGTCGGTATATACGAGTAACTAACATTAACTGTTCTTAATACGACAAAAATAATGATTTGCTAGACATGTAATGCAATTGCATTAATTGAGACCTTAATTGAGAATTATACTTACAGCCACTTCTCCGCCGTTATCAATCCAGTTGGAGACATCGTCTAAGGCGTCTAGAGCGCATTTGTGACGAATAGCCATAGCGGCATTGTTGTCTCCGCGGAAAAATTCATGAGTTCTTGTAAGCAGACGTTTCCTTACGTCGGTATTCACCAAGGTTGAAAACTGATAGATAAAAAAAGCAAAGTGTCATTAGTAATTGCATTAATAGCTGTCATTTGTCCTTCCTTTAGTCAACATTAGCGCAAACGTTAATGTGGCAAATTGAACTGCCAAAATTGTGCCAATTCCATTCTGAAAGCACATTCCCAATTCGGTAGGTTCATGGATAATTCGTATTCTTCCATGTATATGTAAAAGTAAAAATGAAAGTTTTACTTATTGAAAGACCAACAAAGTATGACCTTGGCCAAAAATACGGATTTGAATGAAAGGATGAAAACGAATGAATATTGCATGATGCCAGCAGTCGAGTCGACCCTGTAACATGCCATTTTGATGAGCTGCCACTCTGTTATCATATCATCAATAGAGTAACATTGATTTGAGACATTCCTAGCCACTCGGTAAAACGACTTATTCCATCCGGTCCAAAAGGGCAAAGGTATTGAATGAGCAATGAATAATGAAAGAACATGCTGCTCTTGATGACCCCTGCCTAATCGTAATTTAATGAGCACTACGCGATGCAAAATAAGTTGCACACACGTTGTTAAATGACGGTAATTCTCAAATTCATTTCAATTTCAACTATGCAAAATGATAAACAAGATCTGGATTGGACAGGAACTGGTATAGCACAATTTTCATACTACTAAAAGTAGAACAAGTCTAATGGTTATATCCTCGGTTGAACGGACGAATCCCACATAAAAAAGCTCATCATCATTTTTGCGTCTCCTGCTATCTTGAAAGTGTAAAATAAGAGCAGTACATTATTTTTGGAATGAGTTACACTGCTGCTATCATCCTTTCTCACGCTGTTACCACGTGTGATGGTGTGATTTTGGGATCAGATGAACTGACTGAAGACTTTGATGACTTCATTCAATGACAGAATTAAATCAAACATTTTCATTTACCCTTCGTGTTGATCCCAATCCAATTGAGGTAACGAGACAGCTTTTTTGCAATGTAGGTCTTGCCACGAGCCGGCAAACCGACCATTGCGATGATATGTGGAGTATTCACATAATTTGCTCGCTCGCCTAAAAACAAAATTATATTTTATTAAACAGAATCAAAACTCCCCAAAAAATTCTATACAATTCATTAAACAAAGATAAATGATGAGGTTCAAGATTCATGCAACGAATCCAAATTCCAATTGGTGAAAACATTCTAAAAACCACAGCAGCGTTTGTACAAAACCACCAACTACAGTTCAAGAGTTCAAAAGTTCAAATGTAAAATTAGTAACCTATCATTTTTAAAACCCACCAATTGAAATGGATGTCTTCCGCTGAAAATTAAGAGACTTCCGTCTCAGCATCTCGCCGTTTAATTGTGCCACGTTTACACAAGTTACACAATACCGAAACAATGAACTTTCCTAAAATACACTTGCAGAATTTTTCTCGAGATCGAAAGTAGCGGATGCAATTTTTTAAATGTCAATTTAAAATTTACAAGTACGCAAATCTTTTTATGTCGCTCTTTTCAATGCACAAGCCCTAATTCGATTGAAGCCAAAGGCACGTTTGCCCAAGCTCTTCTCTCAACTTGGCAAGCGGACTTGATTTGAACTAGTCCTTTTTGGCACTTTGGCAAAAAAGCTTCCGTTTGTTTACCTACAGTTTTTGAAAGCTTGCCTGAAATAAATAAAAAAAAAACTGAAGGAAAGTTGTTGTTGTCCAAGTTAGAAAGCTTCTTTTCGTTCAGAAAGGAAAGAAGAAACTGCCATACAAAAGGATATTGTCTACACAGCCGTACGTGTACACAAGGACACTCAATTTGTAAAGGCTGGTTTCCAATGCAATTTCATCGATGTCAAGAATGGACAAAAAAAGACACTTTGCTCTAAGGTCGACTTGACCATTACATTAAAGCTTGCCTTCCAGACGAGTTGCTTATGCACTTTGCAAATGAATAAATTAAAGTTGAGACTTGTGTCTTTATCCGGTTGTACCGGTGGTGATGCTGGGTGTCTCGTTCCTTACTTGTTTCACAGCTCAATGCAAATAAATATCAATTTGCAAGACACGCTTATAATAGCTCATTCAAAATGGAACTTGAAAAACACTTGCGTGTATGTTACACAATAGTGATATAACGAACCCTCATTCAACGTGCAATAATGCAATATGCTCGTGCTATCCGTATAGCATTTTATATTCTATGAAGTCATGAACTGAAAATTTAATTTCAAACAATTGCACGATTTATTAGAACGTGCAATTTGCGCTTCTGTTATTTCGCTAATAGAGACTATTTACACTATTCGAATTATTACACAAGATATAAACCACTGAAGAGTCCTAGTCCTAGTTTAATATTACAGCACAGCAACAAATGTTTGCTAAAACACAACTATAACTGGCGCCAGTAATCTCAAGGTTCGTCAATAAAGTCAGTCAGTCAGCACAATTTGTCATGCACACATGTAACATGTCCAAACGTAATGAACAAGTAGATTTCTGTTTACAATTGAATTCTGTAGGTTTTGTGTAGTAATATAACACGCATAGAGATTTTTTATTGCTTTTTTACATGCGTTGCTTGGTACAGCGTCAGTTTTTACGTTATATAGTCGTTGTACGCTACAAATTGACAAAGCCAATGTAATAGAAATTCGCAAAATCGATTATACTTTTGCAAACTGTAGCTGATAAAATACCACAGCAATAAAGTCACGATATGGAAAATATGCAAATAATGGTACACTCTAACGATACCACGTTAACAATTAGAGCAAAAATGTCGAAATTGGCTACAGTTGTACTGACAGGAAGCACCTTCTCAGCTTTTTCAAAGTACCCTTTTTCGTCTTATGTATTTGTTGTGGAAACTGCGTAGTACTTCAAGTTAGAGTATAGGTATTAGTGTATTAGGTATACTGAATGAATTGAACAGGAACAACGTGGGTATCTTAAATTTTACACATGAAGTGAAAAAGAAACCAAACTGACCCGCAACTGCAGACGAAACCTTCCGACCCAACACGCCCATCTCCGATCTCTTCAGTCTGGAAAATCCGCAGGGAAGACGCAACAGCGAAAAATCACAGGGGAAAGCGAGACACAGCTGAATGTTATTATTTTGGCATGCACCGTTTTCGGCAGCGGAGATGGCACGAAAAATTCATGGAATCACACACACAGGTTTCTTATGATTTATTCGCTAAAATGAAAGTCACGTTTTAGAATAATCTTTTTTAAAACTATGACATGACAGTAACTTGACAGTCTTGTAACAATGTAAAAAACGGCATGCAACTTTGCCAATCTCGGAAATGCGAAGTCTCTCGTGACTAAACAAGAACTGATCTTTCTTTCTTCAGACAACGGAACTTTTTAAATTCGTAAAACAGACGTAGAACAAGCCACACAGCATTGAGTCTGGCCCGACGTTCCTGCGCAAATCTGAAGTGAGGTGACTGCCACCGTCAAATGAGAATACAGAGCTCCCGAAAATACCCGGGAGAGTTTTCCTTCAACGTGGCCTTCGTTACAAGGTGACGTGTAGTTGTAACTCGTACAAAATGTTACGATGTACGAACGATAAAGTCTTTTTACTTGACGAGTTGCTGAACCGTTCCACACAGACAGACAGCACAGTCGCAAAAACAGAATTGTTAC